>JAJPUD010013151.1:11902-45626 GCA_023553655.1 Myrmecobius fasciatus | reverse complement strand
AAAAAATGTTAATGATTTATGTGGAAAGTTGTAAATTTTCTCAAGTAGCTTTTTCGTTGATTCTCAAGCATTCTCCAAGTATGCCATCATATCATCTACACAGATTGATAGTTTTGTTTCCTCATTGTCTTTTCTGTTTCCTTTGATTTCTTTTTCTTCTCGTATTGCTTCACACCCTGATGTTATTGGGAAGGTTTCTAGCTTATCTCTATTACAGATAATGCTGGCTGATGTTTTTAAGGAAGGTTGTCCCTTGAAGCCACTTTGCTGCTAGTGGTAGGACAGGTGGGAGGCCCTGCTCCTGTGTCATTTTCTTAGTTGTCAGCACTTGCTCTTCATCATCCTAGTAGTTTCTCTGCTGACCTAGGTGCATGAGTGTTCTCTTCCTCCCATCCCCAGGTCAGCTGTAGACCCTCTCTCAGGTCAGCTCTGGGATTAGCATTGGGAGAACTGGGCTCAGGATTCTATAATGTGCTGCTTTCCCCTACTGTTTTCATTTTTCTTCCATGATGCCTTGCATCAGAAGAGTGCATTCAAATTATATACATTTCAAAACATTTTCATAAGAACAGTCATTATCCTTATAATATCATTGAGGAAATTGATGCAGAGAGAAGAACCGTGCCCAAGGGTACCCATACCCTAAGCCAGAGGCAAGCACAGGTCTTTTACCTGCCTTTCCACCCTGTTCCAGACTAGCAGTACCCTTGGGATAGTAATTTCCAGCCACTGGTGGACTGATGAGCATGATGGACCTATACTTCTGCCTCCTCCTGGAATATAGGTTCTTAATGTTCCTCCCCACTAGGTAAGATTGGGAGAGCTTTTCCAGACTATGCATATTTATATCTCCCAGAGGCTCTTCACATAGCAAACTCTGGTGTGTTTGTTGCTCAGTGGATTGGTATAAGGACCTTGTGGAATAAGGAGGGTTGGAATGAGAAAGCAGACACAGAGATGCTACTATTACTACGGTTCCTCGCTCGTATTTCTCTAGCGCTTTAAGGTTTGCGAAGCAATTTTCCCATGTTCTCTCATTTGAGTCTCAAGTGCCAGCTTTATCCCCATTTAGGAAATAGAAGTTCAGAGAGGTTGTGATTTGCTGAGGATTCTACAGGAACTAAGTATCTGAGGCAGGATTTGAAATCAGATCTTCCTGAATCCAAGCCCAGATTTGTCCTCTGTTCCACCGCCTCGCTGCCTGGATGAGATCTCAGACTGAGGTAACATAAGAGTTGGAAATAGAGGGCAGATCCTCGTCTTTGTGGTCATTCCATTGTTATTGAATTGTTTCAGTAGTATTTGGGGTTTTCTTCGCAAAGATACTGGCGTGGTTTGCCTTTTACTTCACTGGCTCCTTTTACAGATGAGGAAACTGGGGCAAACAGGGTGAAGTGACATGCCCAGGGTCATACAGCTAGGCAGTGTCTGAGGCCAGATTTAACTCAGGTCCTTCCTCCTTACTCCAGGAGTGGTGTTCTATCCACGGTGCCACCTGGCATCTGCACATTTTTAGAAATGAGTTCATGAAGTCATTGATTGGGAGTTCATAGGAATCCTAGAATTCACCTAGTTCAATGACCCCAATTTATAGGAGAGAAAACAGAGGCTTTGAGAGATTAAGAGGAAGCTGGAAAAACTGCTAAAGTGGTGTCAAATCCTAGCCTTGGGCAATTAAGCCACTTAGCCTTGAGCCTCAGTTTCCTCTTCTGTGAAATGGAGATCCTCATAGAATCTGCCTCCCAGGGTTTTCATGAGGTAGAAGAGATACTATAGGTAAAGTGCTTTGTAATTCTTGTGAATGCCTCCTAAATGCCGGCCACCCTTCTTGTCCAAAGTTTAGCTGGTAGCAAGTGGCTGGGCTGGCTTTCAAACTGGGCACTCTCCCTAACTCCCAGTCTGGCATTGAGGTTCAGGTCTACAGTATGGCCTCCACCCTTTGGAATGGTGATCTTCTCTCTGTTTAGAACCTACCGTTCTGTTACCTCTCATGTGACTTCTCTCCTAGTTCTCTTTTTCATCTTGCTCTTTTGGTGACTCCCTCACCTCTACCCTATAATTCACTTTACTCCCTAGGACCTTAGCTGGAGGTTCTGCCATAGGGCAAGGCTTTAGAGAATTCATTTGAGGACTGACGCAACATGGGGCTTTGCCATCCTTCTTCCTTGCCATCAGCAGCATTTCCTGACCTCCCAAGGCTTAGAGCTCTCTGATGGCTTAAGGGGAAGAGAGAGAAGGAAGTAGCCTAAGCTTCATTTTCCCCTCTACCCGTTTTGTGGAGGTGAAGCTGGAAGAACCAATCAGTAGAGCTAAAGCACTGTTGTCACACCGGGATTCTCGTTCAAGCCCTCCTGGAGAGCCTAATGCATGAATGCTTACTGGTGAGGATGGACAAGCTGGGCACCACAGTGCTGAGACACACTGGGGTGGGGGGCACAGTCATTGCTCTCCACGCTTGGTACTTCTGTTGCTAATTGCATCTGGTTGGCTTTCTCTGTCTACATATCCTACTTCCCCAAAGAGACTACGAGACTCTTTTGCATTTCTTTATATCATCAGTGCCTTACCCTATAGTCAGTATACAGTAGCAACCCCATAAGGGTCAGATGATTCTGGGTGACCTCCCTTTTCACCAGGACCTGACTTAGCCTTGCTTTTTCTACCTAGCTGTTTAATTATATGGATTGGCTGTGGCACACCACATGCCATGATCACTTGCCCTTCTATCTTATCCTTCTATGGGAATGTCCAGGCAAATGGGCAAGAGGCCCTATGTCTCCTTCCCTTTCCTCCTATCTCCTTTGGAGATCATCTTTCTTTAGGCACGAGGAGATAGGCCCAGGGTGGATAAGTGACTTGCCCATAGTCTCATGGTAAATTAATGATATAACTAAGAGGAGAAGAATCCAGGCCTTCTGCCTTTTAATGTAGTTTTTTTTTTTTTCTGGGGCCCTTTCCTGTACGAGGGCTCATTTGCCAAAGCCCCCTCAGAATATCCAGAAAGTTCCCCTAATTCTCTGGAAAATAAGGAGAATGAAACTACTTGCATTGCTGCTTTTGGATCCTGGGTACATGCTCGTTTGCCTGAAAACAGTGTGCTTCTTAGAATGCATCCAGTTTTCCGTACAGGTGTACTCCTGGAAGCAGTAGTGGGAAGGAAGCGTATTCTTCAGAAAAGGAATATTAATTATTCATTTGAATCTCGAAGTGTGTCCATTAACCAGAAGACTGGAAGCTGCCAGTGGCTGACGGTGAGAGGGAGCAGGCCTAAAGATCTCACTTGCCTCCTGCTGCTTGTCACTCTAATGGATTGACTCCCTTGAATGGGAATTTGGATTGGTTCATAATGGCCTGGGATTCCCACACAACTCAGTATCAAATTGCAGTTTTGAGCCATTGGGGAAAAATTGCCATTATTAGTTTGGTTTAACAAATGATACCTTTTCCAGCTGACGGAAGGAAAGTGGTTAAGAACCATATGATTTGTGGTTGATAAAATACTTCTCCACAAGCTGAGTTGAGTTTCAACAGTGGCTAAGGGGATTTTGAAGGGGAGGCTGGCTCCGGAGCAGTCAGTAGTGCACCCCACTCTAGAATGGGAAGGAGAGGAAGTAGAGAGAGCCCAGAGGAAGGAAGATAGAGCTGGAGTGTGGGGAACACACATTTTCCAGATTGAGGGGCTACTTCATAGCCACTGCTCAAGGCTTAGCATTGTTAGAGTAGGCTGCTGGCAGTATCTGGGAAGGGAGAGAGAGAGTCTGTTGACTATCTAGGAAAAAGGCAGTTGGATTGAAGTCCCGGAGATTGATGGCTGCCGGGATTTAAATATTATGTCTTTGGGCGGAGTGGACTCCCAGTGTTCATCTTCCCTCTGAAGGCCAAGGAACCTCAGTTCCAAGAGGGAATGCGGCCCTGCACTTTTTCGCTTGTGGTAACACAGAGGCTTTGCCCCTGGAGAAGCTACGGCATAGAAATGCACATCCCCGGCGGATTTGCTTGGGCCTACAATTGTATTTTCCATGCAAGTCCCGGAGACTAGTTCTAGTGGTTGAGCTTCGTGTTCCGTGACCTTGAAGGGGAAGGTGAGGGGTTCTTGGAACAAAGGCTTGGGCCAACTGGTTCTAAGTAGTTGTTTTAGAACAATAGGCCTAGAGCTGCAGCTGTAAAACAGAGTGTGGTTACTTCCCAGAAGTGGGACAGGCCAAAAGTGCCAATAGGAATAACCCCTGAAGTCACTTTATTATCAATCACTTGATAATGTATGGGCCTTGGGGGTATCCCTGACCTGTTGCAATTAGCTGAGTTTAGGGCGCTTTGCATGCTGTCCCACAGATGTTCCCCTGGCTGCCTCCTAGGCTAGACACATTAAGGGAGATGGAATGACCACTGGTATGACTCAACGTGGGAAGTGAGCCGTATTTCACCAAGGGCATGTCTTCCGGAGTTAAGGATCCCGGCCTTAGGGAATGTCTCCTGTTTTTCATACTTTCACAGCCTGAGGGCTGGCAGTCAGCTCAGAATTGGCCTAATCCAACCTTCATATTTAACATGTCTACATATTTTACTGAACTGGGCCCCAAAAAGGTAACTCGACTACTCCAAAGTCACATCGTTAGGAAATAAAGCCGGGATTTGAACTTAGCTCGTCCAACTCCAAAACGAAGCCTTGTCTCTTTTGGTGTAAACACCCTTCCTTTTGTTGGCGATCCCTGCCACAAGTGTTCTTTCACACCATTGACTGGCAGTGAAATCTGACTTTTCCTTTGTATTATTTGTGCCTTGACTCCCTTTGCAGTGGAGACCCGGGAGCTCTTAGCCTAGTGTTACTGAATTTTTTTTTTCTTTTTGCTCTTTTGCTAACTGCATTTCAGTGATAGTTGGTTCCTTTGGAAGCCTATGTATTTTGTACCTTTAAAACTAGGATTCTGGCTAGACCTACCCCCCTGCCAGAGGGTTCCATAACATCAGTATGGTGGCAAAGCTGCTGTCTATTCCATTGCCCACAAGAACAGTGATTTTCTTCTTGGGAAATTGATGACATCACTCACTGTCTCTGAAACCCTCAACAGCTCTCTGTTATCCACCAAAGGAAGTGCCAGGTCATTAGCTTGACAATTGAGATCATTTGTCACGTTTTCAACTGAGCTTTTTGGTCTCCTACGACAGCTCCCCGATTGGGCTAGCTGAGACTCTGCCACTGGACTGACTGCTCATCATTCCCTGACTGTGTCCTGTGCTTGCTTTCCCACTTCTGGCCCTTTGCCCACCTTTGCTCTCCTGCCCTGGAATACCTGCTTTTCCAAAGGCTCTGCTCAGGGACATTCGTTCCCATTCCCTGATGATTTCTTGGCATAGCACCTTGGGTGTGGTGGGCATGGGATGTACACCTGCCTGGCTGAATGAAGGAACAGATGTGCAGGTGCTTTACTTAGTGTATACTCCTTCTGGATGGTAGTAGGTTGGTGATTTCTGCATCTTACCCACCTAGGTCAGACCACCTGCTGGCAGAGCTCAAGTAAACACACATGTTGGGCACAGGAAGTACTCAGGAAAGACCCTCAGTGGGCCAGTTTTTAGATAGTTGATTGTAAGGTTGCCCAGACTCTGGAGATAACTAGAGTTCTATGTTCTCAAGAGATAAATTCACATGGTTAATAGTTGTACTTCCTGGATGGAGTTTCTGGTTTGATTTTGGGTAAAGACATCTTGTGAGAACTTGATTCAAGACAAGCATAACTCCATGTCCAGAGCATTCTGTTTGGAGCCAGAGGACCTTTTTGCAAATGTTTGCTTTCCTGAAGTATGTGCCTGGATAGGTCACTTCCTCTCACTCAGTTTCCTCATTTGTGAAATGGAAGATGGATTCAGTGGAAAAGAAAACTCTAAGCGGGTTTGGAGTTCATCCATTCTTGGTGGCTTTCCTTTCTGTAGGTCTCTGTAGTACCAAGTCTTTAATCCTCTGATCTTGTTCCTGATTGTGTGTGTGTGTGTGTGTGTGTGTGTGTGTGTGCGCGCGTGCACACGCGCACATGTAGTGCAACAAACCCTTGGTCATTATTTCTCGCTGTCCCATTCCAAAGTCCTAAATCTTTTTTCATCCCAGGAGAAAGCCTAGAACCTTCTACTGAATGAGATAGTGGCAAACAAATGTGTTTACATCTGGTCATCCATCTAGCGAGGCCTTGAGGAAAGCTCCTAGGAAAAGCTGAGCTAATGGGCTCCTCAGGCCTGGCCCACTTCCTGTTGCCAGGTCTGCCGACCCCCTGGACTGCTGCAAACTGCCAGGCCCCAGAGGCCTAGTGAGCTTGATCTGCAGGCACCAGTAGAAGGTATAGTAGTATCTTTAAACTTGAAAGAGAATCAGGATGTGTTTCTAAAATTAATTGTGAACAAAAGAGCCCTTACTGTATGTACCCAGAGTTCATTAGTGCAGGTACAATGGAAAGATCTTTTTCTTCTGAAGCCCAGTTAATGAAGTCATCTCATTTGCCCACATGACATTCTTTCTAGATGAATAGGGGTTGCTCTTACTGATATTGGTACCCTGATGTTGCAACTGGGGACTATGCTCTTGTACCACAAGGGGAAGTGGCTGGTTGATGGGCAAGCCACCTGAGGTCAAGCCTCTATCAGATCCTCTCCAGCTTTAGCCCGTTTTGAGACCAGAGCTTGACTGGTTTAGGTTCAAGGTACTTGGGCACTCTCATCCCTTCAGTTAATGTTGTCAATATCTAAGAATATAATCTCAGTCTCATAGAAACTGAGACCTCCAACAGAAATGGGAGTGATGCATTTGCCTACCTGCTTGGGACTTTTATTAGAACTTATATAAAAATGTATTGATAAATTTTAATAGAGCACATGTATATGACTTGTGTTCTATTTAGAAAACAAGGTGAATCAATTCTGATGGACATGGCTCTCTTCAACAATGAAATGTTTCAAACCACCTCCAATTGTTCACTGAAGAAAGCCATATACACCCAGAGAGAGGGATGCGAAATGTGGACCACAACATGACATTCTCATACTCCTTGATTGATGTTTGCTTACATTGTGTTTCCTTTATCTGATATATCGTTTGTGTAGATAAGATTTTTCTTGCACAACAATGATAAGTTTGGAAATATGTATACTTACATTCGATTTGCCAATATTTTAACGTAATTAACATGTAGTGGATATCCTGCCATCTAGGGGAGGGGTGGGGAGTTGGGGGGAAAAATTTGTAACGGAAAGCTATGTAAGGGTTAGTGTTGAAGAATTACCCACACATATGTTATGCAAATAAAATAAAATAAAAAATAAAAAATAAATAGAAAACAAGGTGAGTGCTGACTGATTGTGTAATAGAGAAACTAGCTAGTTATGCTTAGATTAAAAATATCAAGCAAGTATGTTGAATTGAAGTACATCAGAGAACATTGAGCATGTTAAATATGGACCCTAGTGATTTTGGGGCTGCTTAAAGAGGTTATCTGGTGTGCCTCAGAGCACTGTGCGAGGTAGTGAAGGAGGGAGGGCTATTTAACAGCTTCATTCTACATGGTCATGGAGTTGGCAGTCCACTTAGGAAAGACAAAGTATAGGTGAGAACTTCAGGATAGCTATGTCAGAAAACATTCTTTTTTTGTTTTTCCTCAGATGTATTTCATTTTTCCAAATACACGTAAAGATAATCGTCCACATTCATTTTCGTAAAACTCTGTGTTCCAAATTTTTCCCTCTCCCTCACCTTCTCCCTCCCCAAGATGGCAAGCAAATTGATATAGTTTAAATGTATGCTATCCTTTTAAACATATTTCCATAGTTATCAGTGCAAGAAAAATCAGAACAAGTAGTGTTAAAAGACAGTTATGACTTCATGAAACTTATGGGAAAACTAGTTTTATGATCAGAGCAATGAACTTGCATGTAGAATTCATACATAGACAAGTTTGCATATTTCTCAAGTAGGACAAAGGAAGAAAGACAGAATCAGGGCCCCCTTATCATTCCTTAACATTGCCCACAGTGCCTCAGTGATGAGGCTTTCAGCTTTGGGTGCTCCATCAGGTGAAGGGTTTGAGTAATTGCTCTTCCTCCTCATCCTCAAAGCACTCTCAACTTGCCCCTAAATCCTGTGGCTGCTCACGGGCCTACCAGAAGTAGTGAGGGGGAGCTGGGTAGAAGTCTGCTGGCACATTGTAGGAAAACTGGGAGTTGGGTTTTTTGTTTATTTTTCTCTTTTCCTGAAGCTGTGTTAGACTTGGTGCCTTAGACTGGGGGTATAGTTCTTTATGAATCACAGCTCCAAGTTTGGTTTTTCTCTGGGGGTGGGTAGGTGAGAAGGAGCAGTAGGATAGGTTTCATATAAAGTTTTTTTTAAACTTTCAAATACACAAATTCAGTGTTCCAGCTCTTAATAAGTATATTCTGGAAAAATGGAAATTTCAAAGGCTAGGGACAAGTAGGGACGGGTTGTAGAATGCTAGAGAAGCTGATCCCTGGACTCTGAGATTTTTGCTGCTTCCATTTTTAAAGAAGTACTAACTTTTTTCCCTTGTGTAGTAGAAGGAACCCTGATTTCACAGAGCCCTAAGATCTAAATCCTAGTTTTGCCTTGGGATACCTGGATGGGCTTGGACAGGACTGGACTTCCAATTAAGACTTTTCCAGCTCTAAATCTTTGACCTTGAATCATTGAGAGGTTGACTAGTCCAGGGTCACCAAACCAGCATGTGTCATAGGCAGAAGAGGAGCCAGGGCTCTCCTGAATCTCAGTCTAATAGTCCATTCCCTCTGTCACGTTGCCTCTAAGTTGTTGCCATTTTGTGAGAAGACTTTCCTAGAGCCAGGGAACTATGTGCTACTTTTCTGAGAACTTTTCTTTCTACTCTCTGGGAAAGAAGCCTATCAGTTTTTGATTAGAATTACAAACCATCAAATGTAGCAGCATGATATCTGTAGGCTCAAGAAAGATAACTTTCTCTATCTCTTTTTTCTTTTTCTTCTTCTTTTTTTTCTGGTGAGGCAGTTGGGGTTAAATGTCTCACAGCTAGGAATTGTTAAGTGTCTGAGTTAGGATTTGAACTCAGGTCCTCCTGGCTCCAGGTCTGGTACTGTAGCCGCTGCACCATCTAGCTGCCCCAAGAAAGATAACCTTGAGTTGTGTTTTTGGAAAATAATCTTTGGCCCTGGCCGGTTATTATATAGAAAGAGATCATGAAATAGTGGCAGTAGCCAGCCTCAGGATCAGGAACACTCTAAGCCTGCCACGCGCGGCTGAAGTACTCTTGGCAACTCACTAGGGCTTCTCAGTGACCCAGACATCTCTAAGACACTTACGTTAGAGGATGAGTTATTGATTTGTATTGGGGTGGGAAGTTTCCATGCTGTTTCCATGCCGAGACTTCCCTACTCCAGTGACTTAAAAAATCCCAGCTTCCCCACCAATATCTAGAATATCATTGTTTCAGTGCCATTAAGCAGAGTTTTTGTAAAATGAATGAGACTTTGATCTATTGTGACTTTTTAAAACCATTCTTTTGGGATTCTGAAATTTTCCATTGGACTTTCTTGACTTTGCTAGTCCAATCCTGTACATAGGATTTCTTCCATGAATAGAACTTGACCCATAATAATTGACTCTGAATGCTTGACTCTGACTCCAGGTCTGTTCATACAACAGTTTTTTGCTTTAGCTTTTGACACCGATGACTGAGATGTAGCAGTGGGCGTCTTTGGAGGTAAAAGCGGGGAGCATTATTATCAGTGATATTTCCAATAGAGGATCGCTAAAGCCAGCAGTGGCCATGGAGTTGGAAAAAGATCATTTTAATTTAGAATTTGTGATCTACCATAGGATTAATTTTTCACCATTTTTTTTGGTAAGCAACTCAGCTTTCGGCAAAGGAGTGTGTCTGTGCTATAAACCTTGGGAGAAACCCATTAAGCATTTCGTAAGCTCCTACTATGTGCCAGGCTCTATGCTAAATGCTGGGAATATGAAGAGGCAAAAAATAGTCTCTGTCCTCAAGGAATTTATTATTTAATGGAGGAGGCAAAAAGCAAGCCAATAAACAGTATAAATAGGAAATAAGTAAGAGAAAAAAGGCACTGGAGTTAATTGGGATTGGGAAATGCTTCTTCTGAAGATGGGATTTAAAATCAGACTTAAAGGAAGCTGGTAGGTGGAGATGAGAAGGAAGTGTTCCTGCCATGGGGGACAGCCAGAAAAAATGCTGGGTGCCATGAGATGGAATGTCTTGTTCCTGGAACGCCCAGGACACTCAAATCATTGGATCCAAGGGGGAACAAAGTGTGAGCAGACTAAAAAGGCAGAAGGCCCAGTTTGTGAAGGGCTTTGAGCACCAAATAATAGATTTTGTATTTGATCCTGGAGTTGATAGGGAACCTCTGGAGTTTGATGAGTAGGGAGTGAGTGAGGTAGGGGATATGGTTGGAACAGTAACTGCAAGTCTGATGATGAAAGGCAGAAGACAGTTCCTGTCCTCGAGGAGCTCATAGCTGAATGGGAAAGCAAACATACAAGAGAAATCCAGAGTAGATGGGGCATGGCTCCAGCAGTGGAGAGGGGTAGGGCTTCCTGTGGGAGTGGCAGATGATGTGAAGCTTAAAGGGGAAAGGGAGAGCATTTCAGATATGGGAGAGGGCCAGTGCAAAGGCTTGGAGGTGGGAGATGGAACATGGTGTGTGAAGAGCAGCAAGTGGGGCTTGAGTACGTGGAAGGTGAGTACTTAGAAGGACCTGCCAGACCTTCAGGTGGCCGTCATTTTGTCTTAGTTTTGAGAGGTATAAGTTGCTGCAAAGACCTCCTTATCCTATAGTCACACCACTTGTGATGGTCCCCCTTCCCCAGCCTCTTTTTTGTCCAGGTAGGGTAGGGACTTCTTTCAGGATCAAAATCCATCCTTTAGTTCTGATTAGCAGTTGTTCATCTCCTTGTGGAGGGAGTTTATGGCTTGTCCCATGTGACCCAGCCAGTCAGTGTCAGAGATGGGACTTGTACCCCCATTCTCCTGCCTCTGAGGCTGGCTCTTCCTCTGCTCTATGATGGGGCCAGATGAAGCATTTTCCATGTCAGTGGGATTTGTCAGAGCTTGTGCCCCCCCTGCATACTATGTGCATGTACATAACATCCTTTTGCTTTAGCTTTTGATACTTATGACTGAGGTGTAGCAGTGGGTGTCTTTGTAGGTAGAAGTGGGGAGCATTATCATCAATGATATTTCCAGTAGAGGATCGCTAAAGCCAGCAGGGGCCATGGATGACAGATGAGCTTTTAGAGGAAGACCTGAGTGAGTCCTTCAGAGTGTCAAAATAAGAGGCTTTGGAAGGCCGTCGGACTAGTTCCCATTTGTGAAGGACTTGCTTTATGTCAGAACTTATGTCCCCATGGTGGTTTAGCACATCCTGGATTAAATCTCTATGGCTGGGCAGGGCCCATCTGACTCAGTCTGGAGAGAGGTGCACCTATCTGCAAATGGGCAGGTTGCTATCGAATACGCGGATCCCTACAGGATTATGCAGATGTCAGAGGCCATGGAGTCCAGCACCTCAATTTCTGCCTGTAGACTGAGTGATTAGTGCAGTGACTGGGTGGTTCTGTGGAGCGGGGAAGCCCCTAGAATTTGGGAAGAAGGCAGGGATTGTGAGAAGGACATGAGCTTCCATTTAGGGTCTGTCTTTGGCAGCAGCACGTGGGTGCGATGGTGGCTTCATGCTTTGATTATGGAGTCCCTTACCTGAGCATTTGTTCCCCTCAAAGGAGTTTTTCAGGGAAGCCAAGGTGACTTTCAGAAGGACCCAGATGGGCAGTCACGGTGCCCCATTCTCTTCACATTGGGAACTTGAAAGAGATGGAATCTTCTTGATGAAACCGGATCTGCTGTGGCTCAGTGAAGTTCTTTTCAACGCAGTGTGGCACACGGAGGCTGTAAGATCAGGAGGTAGAGGCCGAGGGCTGCCTCTCTGTGCTCATCCTCCACATGTACACTGAATGTACCTCGAGCCTCTCTCCCCACGTCCTTGGCCCCAGCACGGCCTCTCTATCCCCATGCTGTTGGTCCCAGTTGCGGCTTCTGTCTCTGCGTGTCATTGGCTTCTAGCATGCAGATTGCCCTGAAACCATTTCAGGGGGGTATCCCAACACTGGTACTTCAGGATGCTTGTCTGTTTTGTACCCAGCACCTTCACAGGTTGATGACTGCTCAGCAGTGGCCCTGAACATCATCTATCACCTTTCTTGGCTCCAACTGACCATGAGGAAGGATCCTTCCTGCAAGAGGCTGCCTTCCCCTTTCAGCTCCTCAGCTGACCTTTCAAGTGCCTGATGCTCAAATCTGTCTAGCATGTATAAAATCTATTTATTACTTATTAAATCTACCTTATTATAAAAGAGGTGACTGAGCTAATTTTCCAGAGAAAAGCGTTGGCCACATTAGGGAAAGCTGTGGTAAAGAATTGTACGGGCTGAGACAACGTGGGACGGGTCGCAGCCAGTACTACTGTAGTGTTGGCCACACCAGAGTGCTCACCCTTCCACTGAAGGAAGCTGACTTGAACCTTATCTTGTTGAAATGAATGACCTCTCCTGTAGATTAGAGTGTAGGAGCTTTGTGAATGGTTTTCTTCAGGACTGAGGTCTAAAGAGACTTCTTTTTCACTCCTGGGTTTGCCTCTGATCTCTGATAGGAGATGTTACAGACCAGCAGCCATTGGGAAAGGGCATGCTGTAATGAAACAGTGAACTATTCTCACTTTGTTCTTAAAAGTAATCGCAGAATTTGGCTTGGTTTTAATCAGTCGGTGAAGGAGAGCTTCATCTACGACTTTAAGGGACCCCAAGGAGAGTGGAGGAGAGAGTAACATACAGTAAAGCTGGGAAGGGAAGTTAGGGCCTGGTTGTGAGGAACTAGAAGTGGCAAACGGAGGAGTTTGTGTTTGATTCTTGAGGTGATAGAAGTAATATAGGTAATGGAAGCTTTCTAAGCAGGACAGTGAGTTGGTGATTGAGGCCTGTGCTCGCCACAGGGATGTGGGGAGAGACTTGAGGCAGGGAAGGCAGCTCGTAGCCTGTTTCAGAAGGTCAGGTGAGGGGGATAGAGGCCTGGTGGTGCTGCTGTAAGTGGAGACGACAGTCGTGACGGGGAGAGATGTGGAAGCTGAAGCCACAACACTTTGGCAAATGCTCAAATTTGGCAGGTGAAGGGGAGGGAGAAGTCAAGAGTGATATCGAAATCTTGAACCTTGGGGGCCCAGAAGAAGGTGGTGTCCTTAACAGTCACTCGGGAAGTTTAGAAGAGGAGTGGTTTTTAGGAGTGAAAGGTAACGAACTCTGGCCCGGACAAGTTGAGTTGGAAATGACTATGGGACATGCACAGGCAGTTTGTAATTTGGCCTTGAAGCTCAGGAGAGAACCTGGGGCTGGATTTAGGAACTATTAGCACCTAGATGGTAATTGAACCCACGGGAGTTGATGAGGTCGTGGAGAGAGACTGTAGAGAGAAAAGAGATGAGGTGCCCAGACCGAACCTTGGGGAACGGGCTTGGGGTAGGTGGTATGATACTGAGGGAGACTGAGCAAAAGAAAGTGACGGCAAGCAAGAAGGGGAAGTGGGAGAGAACAATGAGGATCCCCGAAGTTTGAGAGGTGGGCGAGGAGGTCAGGAGGCCAGGAGGCTGAGAGCTGAGAAGAGGCCTTTAAGAAATCCTTGTAACTTGGAGGGGAAGGCAGCTGGCAGCCAGTCTGCTTTGTGTAGACAGCTTGTTTTAGAGCAAATGAAGAGTCAGAGCTTGAAACTTGGCCCTGTCACTTACTAGCTGCATGTCATCTTTGGTGCCTCAGTTTCTTCCTCCTTCAGCACCCTGGACTCCCAACTCCTAAATTCTACTCGTTCTGTCCACTCCTGCATCTCTAGTCATCTTTGGCCCCATACGGAAGTAGGAATCCTGGAGGCCCTCCTCTCCCCCATTGGCTTTCCCTGCTTTGCTTCTGGGGCCAGAATTGACCTTTGAGCAGTTTGACCTTTGGGGGCTTATTTTCCTCATCCATAAAAAGGGGGTCTCATCTCCAGCCCTATCTACCAAGAGGGCAGGATTATTTGGAAGAGCAGATGATAGCATGAATGGGAAAATGTATAGGAAAAGGGGAGAAAGACAAGGAAGAGGAAGAGGGAAGGAGGGCAAGGAGGGAAGGAGGATGAGATTCTGGGGCCAGTGTTTCTCTGAGCTCTGAGCTCAGTATTTCTGCCTGCTATGCCCAAACTGGCAAAGTTTCCTATTCCCTCTCAGAAAATCAGTGGACGTTGCTTCTCGTAGCGGCCACCACTGCGGCCCTGGCTGGTGGTGAAGTGTTAAATGACCCCCCCCCCCGCTGGGAGGGGGGAGGTGTGCTGGGGCCCCACATTCCATTGCTTTCTTCTCACAGTTGAGTGGCAAAGGACAATTCAAATTCGGTTTTGAGGGGAGCAGGCTGGCCTTCCTGAGAATGGCTTGGGGAATGGGTGAGCTGCATGGGCCACCTCCTCACTTAAGTGTGTGCCCGGGGAGTGCCACGATCTAGTCCCAGAGTGTTGAGGGCAAACTCTTTCTAGCCTCCGTCATCAGGATATAAAATGGCTACTTGGAAGGCCTACAGGGACTTGGAGTACTTCGGAATCCTGGCTGTGTGACCTTGAGCAAATCCCTGTCTGTTCCGCACTCAGTTTCTCCATCTGACATAAGCAGGCCTTCTTTGCCTTGTTTATGCCATGGACCCTTGGGTGCTCTGGCCGCCAAGGCCTTAGAATTGCTCCTTTCTCAGAACCACGCTTTCAAGTTCTTTGAAGGAAATGGGGAGTTTGAGCTGGAGAGGAGGCACAAGAGTGTTTGGCTGCCTTCCACCCCGCCATATATCCATGGAGACCTTGGGGCTGAGAGATCTTAAATGAGTCCCTTCCCATCCTGTGAATGGGCCTTTCTCAAAGCACGGAACAGGCATGCCTCCCTACCAACCACTTGGAAAACTTTGTTTTGTTGTTATTGGTCGTGGGCGATATAGAACTATGTGATCTCATTATAGAATGATTTTATACAAACAGTGTTTAATGAGCAAGAAACGGTGAATTTTGAACTAAGAACCACAACCGTGAAAGGGAGAAAGTAATAAAAGCATCAGCTCTTGAGGCACTTTCCAGCAATATGGCTGGCATAGAAACCGAATTTTTGAGCCGTGTGATGTAGCCTCGTGTTTGACAGATGAGGGATGGCGAGAGGCAGTGTCTGGGGTGCTCCTAGCTGACGCCAGAAATGAGCCCTGCGCCCTGGTCTCCTGCCTTGTGGCCAGTACAGAGCCGGGCCCTCAAGAGCAGGTCTCTGAAAGACGATTGGCGAGCTGGCTTTTGGGGTAGCCCAGCATGTGGTCGCTTGCTCTTACTTCATAGCATGGGCCTCTGATGTGGGGAAGGCCCATTCTCAGTTTTACTGTCAGTGATATATAGATTAGGAGGAGCAGAGGAGATGACATGAGGGGGCAGAGAAGAATAATCATTGGGTTAAAGTGTATAAAACAAACATCCATGCAGCTTCTACCCTTCTTTGAATACTGTTACCTTGACTTGCTCTAAGTAATGGGTTAATTGGCGATAGAGCCCCTTCCCCTTTGCTCAGCAAGTAGCATTCGAATTTGGCATTCAAAGCCATGTTGGCTTAGTTGGGGAGGTCTGGTGGTAATGGCCCAGCCCCTTGGCTGCCTCTAATAACGTATTATTACCCTTGAGGAGGGAGAAATCTTAACCTGGTTGGGGGGGGATGTTTCACCCTCAGCCTCTTCCTTTTGATGACTGTGCTCCCCCCACCTGGTCTTTATCCATTTGTCTATCACATAGATCCCACGAGGTTCTGTGGAAACTGAGCTTGCAGTGCATGGACACACCTTGCATGGAGACTAGGAAGTGCAGCCAATTTAGAAGTGTCCCTCCCTTCCCCCAGAGCTCCTCTGTTGTTGTTTAGTTGTTCAGTCCTGACCCCATGGACCATAGCACAGCATCTCCTTACCCTGAGAGTGAAGATTCTCTAGAACAGGGTGTCTTAAACTTTTTCCACACATGACTCCTTTTAACCTGAGAAATTTTTATGTGAGCCTGGGCATATAAAGTGGGCATACAAATCAAACATTTCCCTGTACTAAACCGGAATTTTGCCACCCCCAAATTCAGTTACACAAGGCCACAGAGGCTCAGGACCCATGGTTTAAGAAGCTTTGCTCTGAACTGCCCAGAAAGGCCTCCTGGTAGGCCGGAGGGCTGGCCATTGTGATGCACTGGATGGTGTTTTTAGAATACCGTTGGTTGCCAGGAGGGCGAGCGAACACACACAGAATCAGTCACCCACCTGCTTGCCAACAGAACAGATGCAGGCTCCAGGGCTGCTGACCGCAGGTCTCTGTGGGCACCTCACCTGGGCAGCCATTTACTATCAACCAACTCGTTGCCTAGGAATTTCAAGACCTAACTCAACTCATTATTGCTCTCCCACTCTTCCAGGTGGGAAAAGTTACTTCTTCCACCAAGAAGACTAAAGCAGCAGCAGTGTTGAGTAAGCCAGCTCTCTTGCCTCCTCTCTGTAATTGGCATATGTGGCTTGGGTCCCGTAGTAGGCGAGAGCCAGGGCAGGGCTGAGGGGCCGAGGCACGCGGCCGGCTGGTGGGGGCGGTGGCCGAGGAGCCGAGGCGCTCGGCCGGCAGATGGGGGCCGGGACCAAAGTGCTCGGCCAGCGGGTGGGGGCCGTAGCTGAGGGGCTGAGGCGCGTGGCTGGCCGTCGAGGCCTGGGAGGCATGTGGGTAGCCAGTAGGGGCCGGGGCTGAAGCGCGCGACTGGCTCGGGAGGCACGCGGCCAGCCGATGGGGGCCATGGTCGAGGGGCCGAGGCGCGTGGCTGGCTGGTGAAGACCTGGACCAAAGCAAGCGGTGTGTGCGCGCTGTAGGCTGGTAAGGGAGGCATGTGACTAGCCAGTGGAGGGCCGGCCTGAGGCGCGTGATTGGTGAGGACTGGAGCCAAGGGGCTGAATTCAAATCCTGTCTCTGTCACGTACTACCTGGATTAGGGTGGGTAATGCCCTAGGGTATCTGCGCCTCAGTTTCTTATTGTGTAAAATGGGCAAGGCTGGGACTGGATGACATCTGAAGTTGAAATTCCTAGCTTGCAATCCTTTTCCTAAGATCCAAGAAGGGCGATGATGGCCACTATGACAGGACAGTAGAGATGAAAGCAGGAGGGCCCCGATGGGGCATGGGGACACCCCAGGGAGGCTTCCAGTTCCCAGCTTTTACTGTAAACTGGCCTTCAGGGGGAACCCCCCCAGATTGAGGCAGAGACACAGGATGGCCTTCCCTGCTGCTGTTTTCCCTTGGGTCAGCCTGCTCCAGGGGGTGAGGCCTAGGCTGGGTTTCTTTTCTGAGAGGCTAATTGGAAAGTTCACAGGTCATTTATTTGGTGGGCTCTATCTCAGAACTTCTCTTTCTCTTCCTCCTCCCACTCTTTTTTCCTTCCTACCTCCTCTTTGTTTTTTGCCTTTCTACATTGTGTTAAATCCACTTCCTCCTCCCTTATCCCCTTTTTCCTCATCCTTCTCCCCCTTTCCCTCCTCTTTCTTTTCACCCCTTTCCCTCCTCTTCCCTTACCCCCCTCTCCTCCTCTCCTTTTCCTCCCCTTCCTTTTTCTGGGGCTGTTAGGGAGGCCCTGAGTGAATGCCTATGAGCTTCCAGAGAGTGACCTTTGGCCTGGGGCCTGGGGCCAAGGGGGAATTTTAATGTACCTGGATCCCAAGGTATTTTGATTGCCTGACATAGGCTTTTCATACCTTAATAAGGTTTTCAGAAGGGTTAATTAAGTCATTAAAAGTGTTTCCTGAGAAGCTTGACCTCAGTCCTTGGGCCCTCAGGTGCAGGTTATTTGAGGAGAGTGACTGGAGGACTCCTTTGGCCTCCCCATCCCACCCCAGGGCACCCATCAAGAGGGCTTTGGTACAGTGACGATTGGACAGTATGTCGGCACCTTCAGTGGCCTGTTGACACCATTGTGCTTGTGGAAGTGGCTGAGGTGCTGAGAGAGATTGGAGGCAGGGAGGCTTTTTAGCTTTAGGGGTCAGAACCAGAACTCACTTTTTGCAGGGCTTCATGTGCCAGGGCTAAATGGCCATTTCTGTTGAGGTCAGCTGTGCCCAGTGGGGCAAGAGCTGCCCAAGAGGCAGAGGCTGATGCTGTCCCCCGGTGGGGGGGTGTCTCCTATTGTGTGCCTCCCGCCAGCTGTGGATGACTACTTTTTGGCCGTGGGGTTTATGTACTGCTGAATCAGAATAAAAACCTGAACTCCTTTTACTGTCTACTGCTGTCATGTGTATCGGTGACAATGCCCCCTGCCTCCTCTCCCTGTGAGAATATCCGGTCCTTGTGGCCACAGACTAGTTTTGCTCGGATCTTTGTATCCCCCTGCCCTTAGCACATAGTAGGTGCTTGGTGAATGCTTGTTTCATTCGTTTATTCATTCTGTTAATGGAAACCAGGGTGGTGTAGCATGTCCAAGTCTTGACCGGGCCAGGTTGGCTCTTTGGGAGTCGCCACTTCCTTTGCCAGAGGCTGTGGTAACTGTACAGTTGAGACACTGTGGCGGAAGCCTCTATTTGCTGGCTGTCTTTTCATTTGCTGTGATGACGTGTTGATACGCACATTTGCCAGCGTTTGCTGTAACTTTAAGTTGGGAGTTGTCAACCAATCCCACGAGCAATGAAGAAGAGAGAAGTTACTGCTGCCATTGAAATAAAACTTGTAACCCAAGTCATGTGACACATTGGTAAATGGAATAGTTGCTGCTCCTATGGTAATTAACCAGCAATGATAAGTCATCTAAATGCCCATCTAGCGGATTGCTTTTAGATAAAAACTTTGGGGGCTTGGCTCTGCTCCTTGTAGCGCCCTGTAGATAAAGGGGAATAAACTTGGTTGGCAGTTACTTGCTCTCCTGGGTGTATAACCCTCATCACCTGGCCGGTTCATGCCCCAAAACAATGGTGCTGCCGGTGACGCCGACAGCCAGGGCTCCTTGATGACACTCCCGGTGCCTTGCTTGTTTTTCTCAATTGTTTTCCCTGGCATCTTTCACCCTGTGTCTCCTCTGCCCCTCCCCCCCCAAGTGCTCTCAGAGTCGAGGCTTCCTGGCCTGTGATGTTGACCCATGGGATCCAATGAAAGGGGCCCTGGAACTTGAGGGCCCCAGAGGTGTGTTCTAAGCTTGTTTGAGCTTCTGTCTTTGCTTTCCTGAGCCTCAGAGGGCCTACCGTCTGTCCCCTGTAAGGATCCACGCTCTCTGGGCCTATGATACAGAGACCCTGATTTTATTTTTTGCATGAATACGGGTGAGCAGGGGCAACAGTCCCCCACCCACCCAAGGGTGGCCTAAGCAGGCTTGGTTCTTTGACTTCTTGGGGGCTCAGGGATGTGATGGAACCTGGAGCAGAATGTAGATTCATGGAACCCCTGCTGTGTGTCAGCCCTGTGCTGGGTGCTCAAAGATTCCAGACAGACCTGACCCCAGAGGGTAAAGGAGGGTTTGTTATAGAAATAGTGTCTCTAGCACGTTAATAGTGTCACAGATAAATGTAGCGTCATTTAACATAATGTACCAGCATCTGCTCAAAAGATAATTTGTTATGGCCTGGTAGCTGGTATAATCGCCCATGTTGGATGCTACCTGACATGGTAGAAGACAGCCGAATGGTGGCAGATAGAGCACTGGACCTCGAGTCAGGAGTACCTGGATTGGAATCCAGTCTAAGATGCTTTGTGATCCTGAGCAAGTCACTTAACCTCCATGGGCCTCAGTTTCCCTAACTGTAAAATGGGGATAACAGTAGCATCTAACCTCTCAGGGGTGCTGTGAGGATCAAAGGAATTAATAATTGTGAAGCCCTTGGCACAAGTGCTTCGCACATAGTAGGCATTTAATAAATGCTTATTCCCTTCCTTTCCTTAGTGTGTTGAGCTAGCACATGTTGATACAGATGGTAAAGCATCGGAATAGTGTTGACACTTCTTCCCTATCCTGCAGGAAGCTAAAGAAGTAAATATTTATTTCATCATATGGTTTCTAGGAGGGAAAAGATGCTAGAGAATGTGCGTTTGTTTTTGGTTTTGTTTTTGTTTTTTTACAGTAGAATGAATCAGTCATTTGTCACAATGTTAGGGACTCTACCAAATGTACAAAAAAGCAGTACTGTCCCTGCCCTCAAGGAACTTCCTTTCTAATGGGAAGACGCTGTGACCATAACATCCCTACATACGTCATAATATGTGAAGTGGATGAAAAATAGCCTTAGAGAGGAAGGAAGGCACTGAGAGGTGGGGAGTGTGGGAAAGGCCTTCTATGCAAGGTGGTGGTCTGAGCTGTGTGGTGAAGGAAGCCCGCAGTACTGGGTGTCACCAGTAGCTCTTGACTCTGCTGTTCTAACAAACAGAAGGAACTGCTGCTCTCCCATCTCCCTGGACGGATGCTGTTTGATTAAATGCCACCCTTTCCCCCACAGCTATTTCCCTTCTTGGTCCCCGTCTTCTGTGTCTAGGAATAATTTGTCACTTTTATCCACTAAGATAGAAGCTTTATTTTTGGTATGCCTTCTGAAAAGGTGTTAATCGGATCATCAGTTTTTTAATCTTAAAGCTTGAAACTTCACCAGGACTTCTTGAGATAGCCTCTCTGAATATCTACATGACATATGCCAAATGAACTAAAGGTAGTTTGGGGAGGGTGGCCCCAACTAGTTGCAGGATGGTCAGGAACAGCAGCTTCCCGTAGGACACGGAGCTTGAGTTGAGTCTTGGAAGTCACAAGATTTCCAGAGCTGGAGGAGGGGGGAAGGAGTACATTCTAGTCATGGGGGGCAGCTAACGCAAAGGCATGAGGACACTGACAAGAATGGGGACGGGCCAGACCAGGAGCTTTGTCTATGGAATGACCAGCAGGCCAGCTGGGATGTAGAGTTTGAAGAGGGCAACAAAAATGGAGGAAGAATGGAAGGGAAGGAAAGGTCCAGGAAGATTTTGTATTTGATATTAGAGGCAGTGGGACCAACTGGAGTTTATTGAGCCAGAGGGATGTAACCAACTCCAGCTTGGGATTCTCTTAAAACATTACTGATATCTTTGGGTTTTATATCACCTCCATTTCCAAATATACCTTTTCTAACTACTCATAATGAAAAAGAGAGGGAAACAAAGCAAAACTAACACATATCAACTGTGTCTCATGGTATATACTATCCAGTTTCCATACTCATAGTCCACAACTTAAGCAGAAAAAAAAAGAAATAGAGTAAGGGAATTGCCTTCTTGATTCTCTTCTTTGTGGCAGTGTTGGTCCTTAAAATTTCATAGCATTCATTTTCCTTTGTTTTAGGGCTTTTCCCATTCTCATTGCCATGGCCATTGTGTATATTGTTATCTTGTTTTCCTTGATTCACCTTGCATTCATTTATAATAATCTTTCCTTGCATCTACATGTTTTTTTCAGACATGTACACACATGTATATATATGTAAAAATTTTCTTATGACACTGATATTCCATTATGTTCATGTATCATAATTTATCCATTTCTCAATTGATTGGCACCTATTTTGTTTCCAGTTCTTTTCTATCACAAAAAGTATTGCTCTAAATATTTTGATGTAATAAGTTCCTTCCTGGAGCTGTTAAGACAGAGTCTTGGCTTTTATCCACTGTATATTAGTGTGTCACTCCCCCCCCCACATGATTGTTCCCATTATTGGCCATTCTTGACAGCTTGCAGATGGGAAGAGAAATCCCGTATTTGTATTTGCATTTCTCTTATTTATGACTTGAAGCATTTTTTTTCTTAGGGTGGTAAGAATTTCCTTTAAAATCAGAAGTTTGCTGATCCAGCCATTGTGGAGAGCAGTTTGGGACTATGCCCAAAGGGCTATCAAACTGTGCAGCATACCCTTTGATCCAGGAGTCTCACTGCTGGGTCTGTATCCCAAAGAGATTTTAAAAGATGGTTACACAATTGTTTGTAATGGCAAGGAACTGGAACCTGAGTGGCTGCCCATCTGTTGGGGAAAGGCTGAATAAGTTATGGTGTATGAATGTGATGGAATATTATTGTTCTATAAGAAAAGAGCAGCGGGATGATTTCAGAAAAGCTGCAAAGACTTAAATGAACTGATGCTGAGTGAAGTGAGCAGAGCAACGAAACATGGTACGCAATAACAACAAGATTATGTGATCATCAATGGTGATGGTCTTGGCTATTCTCAACAATGTGGTGATTCAAGACAATTTCAATAGACTTGCAATGAAATGGACCATTTGTACCCAGAGAGAGAACTATGGAGACTGAATGTGGATCAAAGTGTAATATTTTCACCTTTTTATTGTTTGTTTGCTTGCTTTTTTCTTTCTAGTGTTTTTTCCCTTTTTGAGCTAATTTTTCTTGCACAGCATGATGAATATGGAAATATGTTTAGAAGAATTGCACATATTTAATTTATATTGGATTGCTTGCTGTCTAGGAGAGAGAATAAGAAGGGAGGGAGGGGAGAAAAATTTGGAACACAAGGTTTTGCAAAAGTGAACGTTGAAATGAGATGATTCAGACCAGTTCCAATGGTCTTATGATGAATAGAACAATGTACACCCAGAGAGAGGACTGTGGGAACTAAGTGGTTCACAACGTAACATTTTCACTCTTTTTGTTGTTGTTTCCTTGCATTTCATTTTCTTTCTCATTTTTTTTCTGGTTTGATCTGATTTTTCTTGTGCAGCACAATAATTGTATAAATATGTATGCATATGTTGGATTTAACATATATATTTCTAACATGTTTGACATATATTGGACTACTTGCCATCTAGGGGAGGGGGTAGGGGAAAATTGGAACACAAGGTTTTGCAAGAGTTTATGTTGAAGAATTATCCATGCATATGTTTTGAAAAATAAACAGCTTTAATTAAAAAAAGTGAATATTGAAAACTATCTTTGCATGTATTTGGAAAAATAAAAATAACTTGAAAAAAATCAAGAGTTTTTTTTTTCTTTTCCTAATAATATTACTTCTGGTTGTAGAAAATGTGAGTAAGAATAGTAATTGGTAACCTCAGGGAAAATGGAATATTATAGGCTGTGTCTGATTTCAGGGCTCATCTGCCAAGTTTCTGTTCTGCACATGTAATGAATCCTTGAAAGTTCATCTGGTTTTAACATTTTTTAGACAACTTCATGGCATCAAACCTCCAGAGACAATTGGGAATATTCTAGGATGTTGCAAAAGTGACAGCTTTGGAGGCACCCAGGGATCCATCTTTATATTCCACAGAGGGAAAGATTACAAAGGGCATGGCAGAGATGACAGATGGTGCTTCTGTTAAATATCAGATGGCCAAGAAGCCATGGACAAGAGCTAACCCATGCGTCTGGTTTCTTGTCTCTAGAAAAATGTAAGAAGGGAATTGGCAGCCTTTCACAGGTGATTTTCTGTGAGCGGCCACATCTGTGCAGTCACAAAGCTAGCAGGACAGGTGGCCTGAGAGGCTTTTGTCTTTGCCACACATGTTCCCTGTCCTCAATGCAGTACAAGTGTTGTTATCCCTTTTGAAACCCGTAAGTCTCATAATAATGTTAATCACCTCAGTAAAATCCATGGCAATGAAAAAGTGATGGGTCCAATTGTCCTCAATGGACAAAATGGATAAACACCATACCTGTCTGTAGTTGAGTGGGTCACCTTGGGTTGATTGGCGTTGTCATCTTGGATAGGTGTTCCGTGTCACCAGGCAGCTGTTTGTCACGGAGGAGGTCAGGTGTGCACATCTGTTTATCTCTGCCTGCTTGATGTTTTTGGTGATGCTGTATGGCTGTGTATTGTGGTGGAGCACTGTGGACTTGGAGGAGTTAGAAGTCAACCCCAAAAGGTACTGGTGGCCTAAGGAGACTGAAGCATACTACTCCCAGTGATGCCTTGTGCACAAGACATGGTCTCGGAAACATCAGTGAAGACATGAGTGCGAGAGCGGGCTGGGCCGCTCCTGAAAGAGAGAGGATAGCCAAAAAACAGATTGCCTCAGTGCTGCAGTGATGGTCTTCCTGGGCTAACAGCTTATTGGGTGAAGCCTTGGGAGAGGATTTGGGGCTGGACTCAGTAATGGGAAGAGGATGGGAAGTGCATGCTAGAATATTGTGGGATGAGAAGGTGTCTGGATGTTTTGGGACCTTGTCTGATGGACAGCCATAGTGCCTCCTCCTGCCAAACTCCTGGCTCTCACACACCTGGGGTGGGAGTCAGAAGGCAGGCAAGGTGAGTTGTCCCGGGAACAGCAAGTCATGGAGCACATATTACATGTTTGGAAATCAGTCATGGACTTTTTTTTTTAAGATTCTAGTGATTGAGGAAGTTAAAAGGTTAGGGGCAGCTACATGGATTAAGATATTTCAGAACATGTAATAGTTTGAATCTCTTTAAATATTGTTAATATGCTTTGTGTCAAAACAGCCTAAGTTCCAACCATTTTTGATTAGGTCAGAGTACAAAGATAGCATTGGAAATTGTTGAACAGTCCTGTAATTGCACCACCTCGTGAGCCAGCTGTGGTTCCTCGTCATAGCCTTCCCTTCATCGTGTTCATGGGGTTCATGTTAAAGAAGCTTGGCTTGAACCTAGGGGCGGGGTGGGGAGGGGAGGGTGCAGCCAGCATTCTGCCACCTGTGCCAAACCTGGGCTGGGCTAAGGAGAGGCAGCCAGGAAGTGCCAGCTGCCTTTGGGAGCCCAGAGAAGGCCCTGCTGGGGCTTGGCATCCAGAGGCTCGCCTTGTACATGGGGGAAGCCAGCATGAACAGGAGCAGCTTCTTTTCCAAGTTAATGGGGAGGGGAGGATGTTTTCTTCATTTAGACCAATTCAGGCTAAATTGGGAAATCATGTGGGAACTGTGACGGGTCAGGGAGGATTCAGAGGAAAGCTAGCCTGGCTTTTCTTGTTGAGAGTAAACAGGAAGAGGAAAGCAAGTATTGGGGGAGCAACCCCCCTCCCCAAGCCAAGATCTGGAGGAGATGTTCACCTGAGGTTGACTTGTGATATATGGCAGTCAACCAAACCATTGATTACTTCAGCTGGGTAAACTCAGCAGTACGGTTTCCCCGGTTGCAGGGGTTAGGAGATAAAGTGTCAGGTAACATCTAAGCCAAGGTAAGGTTGAGTAGGGGCCTAGATTTGTGGCTACTCTAAGAGGGAGGATTTGAAGGCACGTTTTCCTAATTAAGAAACCCAACGTTCTTATCTACCTTTCTAGGCCATCTCTACAAAGAGGCATGTACATCTCCCTGAAAATCCATGTTTAATGTTAATTGGCTTCATTTCCACTTACCTGTGACTTAAGGCACTGTGTGGTGCAGTGGTGACAGCTCCAGAGGCAAGAGGACTAGTTTCTCGGCTTGTCTTTTCTGTGCACCTTTGGGCAAGTCACTTTAATGCTGTGGACCTTAGTTTTCCTATTTTGAAGAAAGATAATGGAGTGTGTGATATCCAAGGTCCCTTGAAGCTCTCACATTCTGAGTCACTTCAGTTACTTTTCTTTTTTTCTTTTTCAAACTTCCCCCCTCCCCCCCGCAAATTATTTATTCCCCATTGGTTTTTTTAGCTTTCAATTGTATTGATTTCTCTTAATTTTCAAGGTTTCTATTTTTAAGCTGGGCTTTTTAAATGTATACTTTTTCAGATTTTCTAAATTAAAAAAAATATTTTCTTCAGCTAGCTTTTGTGCATTTTGCTTCTTAAAATTATTTATTTTTGAAGTTTTTTCTTTGTCAATTTTGTGTTCCAAATTCTTTTCCCTCCCACTCCTCGTCCATCTACTGAGGAAGCAAACAATGTATCAGTTATATATGTGAAATCAGGCAAAACAGATTTCTATATTAGCCATATTTTTAAAAAAATCAAGAAAAATAAAGTGAGAAAATTGTACTTCAATTTGTATTTAGAGTTTATCACTCCTCTTTGGAGGCAAATGATTTTTTTCATCAGGAGTTCTTTGGAACTATCTTGGATCATTGTTTTAAGCAGAGAAGCTAGGTCTTTCACAGGTGCTTATCATGACAACTTTGCTGTTACTGTGCACAATGATGTGATTCTTCTCAATTCACTTCACATTAGTTCATGTAGATCTTGCCATGTTTTTCTGAAACACCACAGCTTTCTTCATTTCCCACAGCACAGTAGTATTCCCATCATAATCATATGCTGCACTTCGTTCAACCATTCTCTGATTGATGAGCATTCCCTTGGTTTCCAATTCTTTCTCGTCACAAAAAGAGCTGCTGTAAATATTTTTGGCCATATACTTCCTTTTCTTTTTTCTTTAGTTCCTTTGTTGTGCAGACCTAGTAGTGGTATAGCCCTTTGGTCCTAGTTAAAAATTCTTCCGAATGGTTGGATCCAGTTCAGTTCTCTACCAACAGTTCATGAGTGTACCTATTTTCCCTTATCCTCTTCAGCATGTGTCATTTTTGATAGGTATGAGGTGGTATCTCAGAGTCGTTTTAACTTAGCCTTTTCTCTAATTAGTAATGATCTACAGCAGGGCTTCTTACACCTTTATACTTGCAACCTCTTTTTGCCTGAGAAATTTTTGCATGATTCTAGGTGTATAGCTAATATCAAATAGGCAAATGAATCAAACATATACTGATTATAACTTTGCAACCCCCCCATATTCAGTTCCACGACCCCACCTGGGATTGTGATCCATAGGCTGTTCTTCATATGAGTATAGCTAGTTTTTGAGTTTTTTCTGAAAATGGTCTCTTTATATATCCTTTGACCATTTAGCAATTGGGGAATAGCTTTTATTTTTAAAAATTTGACTCACTTTGTGCTCATTATATATTTGAGAAATGAGGCTTTTATCAGAGAAACTTGCTGTAAAAATGTTGACATTATTTCATTATCTGCGGCATCTTTTAGCAAAATGTCGTTTCCCTTTGCTTTTGTTATGTTTGAGATCATGATTGCTACCCCTGCCCTTTTTTTGATAAGTTTAGCTGAAGCATGTTAGATTCTACTGCAGTCCTTTATTCTAACTCTGTCCATGTCTTTGTTTCAAGCGTGTCTCTTGTAAACAACATATTGTTGGATTTTGGTTTCTAATCCATTTTGCTATCTACTTCCATTTTATGAGTGAGCTCATTCATATTCACACTTATGATTACTAACTGCATATTTCTTTCCATCCTATTAACTTCTATTTATCCTTTTCTCTTTTTATCCTGTCCCTCCTCCAAAGTATGTTTTGCTTCTGACTACATTTCTATATCCAACTGAGTTGTGTGTATTTGTATGTCTGTATTCTTCTCTGAACCAGTTCCAATGAGAGTGAGGTTCAAGTGTTTTTTATCTCTTTCCTCCCCCAACCTTTACCTCTTCATTATCAAAGTTCTTCCTTGGTACCACTTTTATCCAAGAAAATTTTTCCCTTTGTATCTCTCCCTTCTCCCAGTGCATCTCTTTTTTTTCACCCATACATTTTTGAGATAATCACAACATATAATTAACTCACACCTATGTCCTCTGTTTATGTAGATGCTTTCTGATTGCTCCAATAATGATAAAAGTTCTTAGGAGTTACATGAATCATTTTCTCATATAGAAATGTCAACATTAATTTTATTGAATTCCTTATGATTACTCTTTTTTATTTGCCTATTTATGCTTTTCTTGAGTCTTCTGTTTGAATGTCAGATATTGTATTCAACTTGAGTCTTTTCATCGGGAATTCTTGAGAGTCCTCTATTTCATTAAATGTGTATTTTCCCTCCTGAAGAATTATATTAGGTTTTGATGGGTAGGTTATTCTTGGTTGTAATCATTAAGTCTATTCTGTCCTCTGAAATATATTTTAAGTCCTTCTTTCTTTAAAATGGAAGCTCCTTACTCTTGTGTGATTCTGAATCTGGTTCCATGATGCTTGAATTGTTTTTCCTACCTGCTTGCAGTATTTTCTCTTTGACCTGGGAACTCTGGAATTTTACTCTGATAGTCCTGGAAACTTTGTCATTTGGGGATCTCTTTCAGGAGATTAATGAATTCTTTCATTTCTATTTTATTCTCTGGATCTCAGATATCAGGGCAGTTTTTAAAAAACCGATTTCTTGAAAGATATTTAGGCTCTTTTTTTTACTATGACTTTCAGATAGTTCCAATTAATTCTTCATTTATTTCTCCTCCATCTCTTTTCCAGGCGAATTGTTTTTCCAATGAGATATTTCACATTTTCTTCTATTTTGTCATTCTTTTGATTTTTTTTTTGATGTCTCATGGAGTCATTAGCTTTCACTTGTCCAATTGTAATTTTTTTTTAAAATTAAAGCTTTTTATTTGCAAAACATATGTATTGGTAATTCTTCAACATTGACCCTTACAAAGCTTTCTGTTGCAAATTTCCCCTCCTCGTCCTCACCCCTCCCCTAGATGGCAGGAAATGCACTACATGTTAATTATGTTAAAATACTTGACAAATCGAATATATGTATACATATTTCCACACTAATCATTGTTGTACAAGAAAAATCGTGTCTACAAGAAAGAAATCAGAGAAAGGAAACAATGCAAGCCAACATCAATAGAGAGCATGAAAATGCTATGCCATGGTCCACACTTCATATCCCTCTCTCTGGGTGTATATGGCTTTCTTCACTGAACAATTGGAACTAATTTGAAACATTTCATTGTTGAAGAGAGCCATGTCCATCAGAATTGATCATCATACAGTATTGTTGCTGTGTACATTGATCTGGTTCTGCTCATTTCTCTCAGCATCAGTTCATGCAAGTCTCTCTAGGCCTCTCTGAAATTGTCTTGCTGATTGTTTCTCAGAGAATAATAATATTCCATAATATTCATATACCATAATTTATTCAGCCACTCTCCAATTGATGGGCATCCATTCAGGTTCCAGTTTCTAGCTACTACAAAAAGGGCACAAACATTCTTGCACATGTGGGGCCCTTTCCCTCCTCTAAGATCTCTTTGGGATATAAGCCCAATAGAAACACTGCTGGGTCAAAGGGGATGCACAGTTTGATAACTTTTTGAACATAGTTCCAATTGCTCTCCAGAATGGTTGGATCTGTTCACAGTTCCACCAACAATGTATCAGTGTCCCAGTTTTCCCAAATCCCCGCCAACATTCCTCATTATCATTTCCTGCCATTTTCCAATTTTCATGTCATTTTAGCCATTTTAGCCAATCCAATTGTAATTCTTAAGGAATTATTTTCTTTATTGAGCCTTTGTACCTCTTTTGTCCATTTGGTCATTTATGCTTTTAAACGAGTTCTTGTCTTCAGTGATTTTTATGCCTTTTACCATTGGATTACTTGGATTATTTTGCATTTAGGGTGTTATTTTCCTCAGTATTTTCCAAACTATTAATTCTCTTTTCACTATTTTCTTGCATCATTCTCATTTCTTTTCCTAAAATTTCCTCTATGTCTTTCTTGAATGTTTGAGGAATTCTTGTTGATTTGGGATCCAGTTAGTATTTTTCTTTGAGACTTTGCTTGTATCTTTTCCTGTTGTTGTCCTCTTAGGAGTTTTTGTCTTGGTCTTCCCTATTACCACAGTAGCTTTTCATGGTCAGGTTCTTTTTTGTTGTTTTTGTTTTTGTTTTTGTTTTTGTTTTTCTCATTTTGCTGGACTGTTTCTTAACTTGGAACTTCAGGTTAAAGTTGGGCTCTGCTCACTGATGCAATCAAATCTCAAGGATCCTAAGGGCCTGGGAGTGTGAATGTAGAGAAGAGTTTTCTTTTTTTAAGGCCCAAGGCAATGGAATCTTAGTTTCACCCTATCCCAGGTCTCCCCACCACCACCAATTCCAGCTTTTCCAACAATCATTTTCTCCCACCCAATCTTGTAGGAGTCTAATCCATAGTCTTTTAGTCAGTGGACATGTAAGTTAATTTGAGGATCTAAGGTATACTTAGGGAACACCAACTGCACTCAAAACTGTTAGCATGTAATATGAGATTGAATGCATTGAACTGACAGCCCCATTACCATACTCTGGGCAGAGACACCCTCCCAGTCAGTCCTGTCCTTCTGGCTACAGGAATTGGTTGAAGATGATCATCAACATCTGACCCAGGTACTTCATTTGCCCTTTTCATTCATTCCATAGACCTGGTGATTTTTCACAGGCCCTTGCCAGAGGATACTTTTCTCATTCTCCTCTGCTTCCCAACTCTTTGGGCTAGCCTTCTATTTTGTTTTCAGCCCCTTCTTTCCTTTAGGCCAACCCCTTACTCTGAAGTTCTATCCTTTCCAAGGGTAGCTATTTAGCAGCTAGTTTCCCATAGTAATTAATTCATTGCTCTTCATACCTTTCTGTTCTTGAGGTCTGTGGGGGTGGCTGTAAAAATGTACTTAAAAATACTCTAACCCTTTCAATTTTCCTCTCAGAAGATAGTCACAGGGGAGTGACTGATGTAACGGTTTATTTATGGGCTTGGCAATAGTGGGCACTGTGTAAAGCTTATTGCTTGATTCCTCTTAGAGATATTGATAGAGATACATCTCCAAGGCAAATCGTTGTGGTGGCAAAGGAAGGAAGTTCTGACAGTGGCATTTCAAATTCTGACTGGTGTTTGGTCAATTTTGGGTGGAGGGACCATCCCCAGGTTGTCTTGGTATATCAAACAAGCACTGGCACAAAGGTGGTCTTGACAATATGCCCTGACAGGAGTTGGAGTGAATTTCTATAAACCGTGTAGAGTGGAAGCCTTGAATCCTGATCTTATGTTTAGAGATTTCTGTTTCCAAGGTGCTAGAGGAGAATGGAAATCATGAAGATGGGAGATGGAGCCCAAGGAGGAGCTAGGCTCTCCAAGGGCAGCCAAGGGAAGTGGCGGGACCTAGGAAGGTGAGAGTTGTCCATGTTGCCAAAGAATCTTAGCACAGGGGTGACTGTGAAGAGATCAGTGTATTGTGTGTTTAGATCCCTGGTTTGAGAACAGTTCAATTCAGCTAGTGCCTATGATGTACAAGCAATGTGCTGGGTGCTGAGCCTGGTAGGACTGTAGTGGGAAGGAGTTCTTGATCTCAGTGAGCATCCGTTCTACCAGGTAGAGGCAGGGTAAAGACAGAAAAGTAAATACAAAGAAGATGTCATGGAAGCCCAGAGTACTTGTGGTGAAAGGATTCAGTCCACTGAGTGTAAGACAAACTTTGTGTCAGAAGGGGCCAGTGAAGCTGAGCTTTCACTGGAGCTGGGGTTTCCAGGAGAGCTGTTAGTTGATTCTGTCTAGAGAGTCTGGTCCTAGAGTCGGGAAGTCTCACTGTCCTGAGTTTAAATCGGGCCTCAGACATTTACTAGCTATGTGACTTGACTAGACAAATCACTTCATCCTATTTGCTTCAGTTTCCTTATCTGTAAAATGAGCTGAAGAAGGGAATGTCAAACCACTCCGGCATCTTTTCCAAGAAATAGGGGCATTAAGAGTTGGACATGACTGAAATCATTAAATAACAACAACAACAACAACAACAGCAAGGGGTTCCAAGAGACAGAGGTGAGGCAGGAGAACATTTCAGGCAATGGGGTTAGGAGACAGCTTCTGCAAAGGTCCAGCAGGAGACAAATAGACTGTGGGGTATGGAGAGCCAGCAAGGAGGGCCTTTTGGCTAGGACCTAGAGCCCATGTAGGGGAATGAGTGATGGGAAAAGTGCATGAGGAGTGAGCACTAGGAGGGTGCATTGGGATCCAAATTCAGGTTTAGTAGGGTGTGGGCACTGGTGGTGGGGAGAGATGGAAAGATGGGAAATGGTGTGGGGCATTTCAGAATTTGGATTTTTGAGGTGGAATAACTGCCATTGGTAATGCTAAAGTCCAAAATGTGTCTGTGCTCGTGGGAGGTTGGGGAGGGTGTGGACAGGAAGTTGAAGGGGTTCATGGAACCATAAGATTGGCAAGTTTGGTGAGATGAACTTTGGGGCTGCTGGGGAGGGGCTGAGGTGCTGGCAGAGAAGGGAGGAGTAAAAGGTGGCCCTGGGCACACACTCCCAGGCTAACTCGCTCCATTTGCCTCCAAGCTTCACTACTTTTTAGGTTTTCAGGGTGCTATCTTCTACATTCCTCCTTTGCCCCGTTCCGTGTGCATGTGCAGTTGTATGTGCACCTTCCCTCCCATTCTCTCCCCCAATATATGATAAGCTCTTTAGGAATAGGGACTGACCTTTTAAGGTTTTGTGTCCTCAGTGCCTCATACATGATAGATAGATCGTGATTTAAAAAAAAAAAGAATAAAAACTTCAAGTGTGTTCTCGAATATGACTCTCCAACTTGTGGGGGATACAACATGGGGCAATTGGCCTTTCAGAAGAGAGAGAACGACTGCAGGAGGCCAGGTAGAAGGGAGCCTGGAGAGGAGAAGGCCGGCCTTTGGATCTCCTGAGGAAGTCTAGTGATCAAGGCAGTGAGAGAAAATCTGAGTGGTGAATAGAGTTAGAATCTCTCTGTATGCTCCTTCCCCCATCATGGCTGTGACTTTCCTTTAGGACAGGAGGATCCAGTGTCAAAACTCTGATAGAAAAAGGGCCGTATATACAGTTTAGCACATGAAGATCCTTGAAAGACATATAGACTTAGAAAAGTTCATGTTAATGCGATCTCTTTTCAATTGAATGTGGATTTTTGTTGTTGTTAAATATACCCCAGTCACATTTTAATATGAAACCCAACTCTAGGCTGGCCGGACACCTCTGCCCTAGGTCATTTTCCAACAAGCCATTGCTGGAAGCAAGGGGCAAGTTCTACAGTGTTTACAGACACTGCCCATTTCATTTCTGGACTATCCTAGTTGATAGGAACCTTCTCCCTTATATTCAAATCTGCCCTCCTGTTATTCCTGGCCAATGGCCACTGTTTGTGCCACAGAAACCAAGGAAAGGAGAGTTTGAAGGCAAAGGGGACCAAGAGTGTTGGTCGTGGGTCCTAGTAAGATGTGGGAGACAAACTGACAAAAGGTCAGCTTAATGAGGAGGAGGTTCACAGGAGGGTCAAACTTGTAGAAATTGGACAAGGGTGCTTGGGTGGATTCATTGTTTCAAAGGAGGTGGTGATATCTGGGGCCTTGGTGGAATATCTACAGGTTAGAGTCCTCCTGACTTGGTGGAGGATGTGTGAGGGCTTCACCCTGTGATCTTAGCTTGACTTGAAACTCCCCTGTCTTTGCTCTTGTCTGCGGGTGGTGTTTACAGCCATAAAATGAGGTCAGCATCGGGGCAAGAGAACCAAAGTCAGCATCAGGACACTAGGGTCAAAGTGAGGTTAGAACTTCTAACCCTAATTCTGAATGGATAAAACTGATAGACAAAACCTCCCCCAGCAGAGGAAAAGGTAAAGTAACTAAGGACTTCTTTGCACTGATTGGCTGGCGAGAGTGAGGCCAGACTGTTGCTGTGCACACTGTACAGTCTACTGCTCATTTCTGGTTGTCAGACCTTGGCAGGTTCAGAACTGCTTAAGCCCCTTGGGTGGTGGCAGCCAGCTTCAGCCTCCTTGGGACCAGTGCTCAGCTACTCCCTAGAACTGCAACTGGAAAGGGCAAAATTGTAAGTATAAAACCCCACTTTTCTGGGTACTTGGAAAGGACCTCTATTTCTCTCTTTTCTCTTCTTCCCTTTTCCCC
>JAJPUD010013151.1:0-11502 GCA_023553655.1 Myrmecobius fasciatus | reverse complement strand
GGGGGGACAGAGCAGATGGGGAATGGTCGTAGCTGACTTTGGCTGGCACTTCAAGTGCACAAAGGAGAGACCCGACTGGGGCCTGAAGGATGAGCTTCCTGCCCAAGCCGTTCCCAGTACTGTGATCGCACCTCCTCATCCCCACTGAGGATCTTCACACCGCCCGAAAGCAATGCCCGCTTTTTCTGAGCTCGTGGAACTGCCTGAAGATTGTTGACCAGACGAACAGTACGTGTTCTCGGCACTGACCACTTTGGGATCGTTGAAAGGACTTTGCCAAACGTGGACCAGCTATGGCTTCTCTTCCTCCTCAGTTCTTAATCCGGCTCATTGCCATCTGTGTGCGGTGTGTGCCCACCAGGTACCCACGGGTACCCAAAGAAACTATAGCTCCTCACCTGAGCAGTGGGCCCTTGGCTTTGTCCTGTTTATATTAAAGCTGGTTTTCATAAACTTTCATAAACTTAAATTGAAGATCAGTACAGCTAAGTAAAATTGCTTCACAATTTTTCGTGTTTAAGGAACTTCTAGACGTAGGATTTCCCTTTCAGTTCTCCCAAGTGCAAGCACAATGTGTATTTTTTTATTCATTGTGAATGTTTAAGTTGATTCTTCTAGGTCTGGGGTTCTTAAACTGTGACCTGGGAACTTGTTTTTCAAACTTTTGTTCCGACTGTATTTCTGCATTGTAATTCTGCTTGTAATTCTGGATTTTATTTTAGACGCTTAAAAACACGGTTTGGTGTCTCCAGGCTTTACCAGCCTGCCCAGGGGCCCACGATGCAGAAATGGTTAGGAGCCATGCCCCAGATTGGCCCTGGTGGGATTCAGGGCTCCATCCAGGCAGCACCAGGTTCCTCTGGGAGGGGAAGGGGGAGTACAGTCTGGCGGGAATCCTTCTTTGTCTTGCCCTCCACTTCTCCACGACCTCCGTGATCTTTCTGTTGTCTGCTTTGATTGGTGGTGATTCCAAGGGAATCACTGACCCAAATGAACTCCATGGTCACATCTGGCATAAATAAATGCTTTTATTCTCATCACATGGCACAAATGGGGAGCCACCCTATTGGAGGAGGGCCTTGAAGCTGTCCTTTGTTCCATAGACTAAAGGCTGTTTTATAACACCCTCCTCCCCACAATAGCTGCAGTGGGATCTCATGTCTTCTCCACTTCTCAGTTCTGTTCCTGGGAAGATAGGCTTCGGTGCAGACACAGACAGTTGTGAGTTTTTGGTGATAATAACCAAAGCTGATGCTTTTGTGGTGCATTGAAGCTCACTACAACACTTTACATGCATCATCTCATTAGTTCCCCTCGAGAAGGCCACGAGATGAGGAAATGAAGGGGAAGCCACTGGCTACTGGCCAAGACCATCCTTGCTTCTTCATGTGGCTATGGAGGGTGGTAGAGGCCACATGCTGTGGGGAGGGCCTAGACACTAACCCCTGGGCTATCTGTCCCATTCCACCACTCTGCCTCCTTCCAGTTCCCTCCACTGATAGTCTTGAGGAGGCTTTGACTTAGCTTTGTTTCTTGCCAAGTTCCCTGCATTCTCTGTCTCTCTCGCTGTATCTCTCTTTGTCCCCTCCCTCCCTTCCTCCCTCTCTCTCCCTTTCTCTTTCTCTGCCTCTCTCCCCCCTTCTCCTTCCCTCCTTCCTTCCCTCCCTCCCTCTGTCTCTGTCTCTGTCTCTGTCTGTCTAGTGTCATTTGAATTTAAAATACCTTTCAGCCCCAGGACTTTACACACCTGAATATGCCACGTTGTGTGTGTGTGTGTGTGTGTGTGTGTGTGTACCAATCTGCCTATGTGAATATATGTACTTACATGAATGAAAACTACTGATATATCTTGTTGGTTGCCAGAAATAAAAATATACTGCTCCGTAGAGCTTTATTTTTTCTTCCAGGCTTGTGTTTACTAATTAGTTAAATGATGACACCACATGCAAAGGAAGGATACCAAGAGTTAACTTTTTATTAATGAAATACTTTGAGGTTCAAAGTGCTTTCTGTCCCTTATCTTTCTGTGTCCAAATGTCGATACTTGTTTCCTCCATGGTGAAAGTAGTGTGCAAGCCCCTCTGCCCCACTAGAAAAGGATCTTATCTGTTGGAGATCACCATGCTGTTCATGGATACATTTATTAGGGGGGGGGGAAGATCACAGTTTTAAATAGTTCAAGTCAGTACCCTGTTGAATTTACCTAGTGAATCAAACTCCTTTTGTGCTCTTTTCCTTGACCCTGTTGAGCTCTTTCACTCTGGAGAGTTCTGCCCAACAGGGTCCTCCTGGGCTTGAACTGCTTTGTACTTAGATAATGAAATGTTCCTGGTGGAGAGCCTTGGAGAGCTGGGCCCTTGCCATGGGCTGAGCCCGTGTGTGGCTGCCGCACTGCCCGCTTTGGCGTTTTCTGAGATGCCATTCACTGCCTTTTGCTTTTCACACAGCTTGCAAATTTTCTTTGTTAGGCTCTTCTCCATTTTCTTAAGATGATTGCCATGCTATAACCCCACTTAAAAAGGAGTTTGAACTTTGTAACACAGAGGACAGATGTCTTTTGTGTCATTGGCCCCAGGAAGCAAGACCATCTGATAATGTGGAATGCAGCCTTAACTGTTAGGGTCCAAGATTGATCTCTTTCCCTGTAGGCCTTGGAAGGCTGGGGAAACCTTCCTAGAGGAAGTGGCCCCAGTGTCAGTACTCGGGCTGGCCTTGGGCCCCTGTGGTTATTGTGCCATGCCCTGACTCTTCTGCTTGCTTCTGTTAAAGAGCTAGCCTTGTAACCTTCCCAGTTCTGACCCGTCCCTGGGGGAAAGCTCCTTCCTGGGAGCAGTGGCTGAGCCATTATCTCCTTGCCATGAGGGCCAGAAGTGTGAGCCCCTTGCCAGGAAGAAGCGTCTAGGGATCATGGGCACTGGGCAGGTGAGTTTATGGGCACTTCTGGAAATAAAAACAGAAAGGAACTAATATAAAGCAAACTGTTTCATGCAGATTAAAGTTCTGCTTTTGTAAACTTCACATACTTGGTGATTTCCTGCCGGCTTTCATTTGCACGTGACTTTCTCCAATATTTTTGAGTTCTAGCTGCATACTGATTGATCCTTTTTTTCCTCCAAATTTATTGTCCTGCTCAGGAATTTTTCTTCAGATCATTTGGCTAGCTTTTACTTGGGGATGTGGTGGGGTGGGATGAGGGCTGGCGCTGACCCCAGTATGGGTAGAGTGGGAAAAGGTCTGGCCTGGGGCTGTGAAGACATGGGGACTTGTAGTGTCTATCTGCCATGTGCTGCTGGGTGACCTCAATCAGGTGTTTTCCTCTTTGTGGGGCTCATGTTTCCCTTCTGTGGCTGGGCTGGAAGAGCTTCTCCATTTCTGGCTTTCTGTAAATCTGATCACAGACTGTACTTGTGGGTGGTACCTTGGTGCCAGGGCCTCAACTAGGTGAGCTGGGGGGGGATGTGGAAGACAGAACCTTTGCACAATTGGAACCTGTGCCTACATTCCTGGAGGGACAGAAATTGGGTGGCCTCTTGGTGGGAGAGGGTTGTAGAGGGGACACTTGTAAGGTCCGGTTCTTAAAACTAGTTCACCACAACCCCATTGGGGGTCTGGTAACTAAATGTGGGCTCGCAAGATTCTGCTTTGTGTAACTATTTTTTATGCCCATATACCTGGGATCGTGTAAAAATTTCTCCCATGAAGAGGGATTGTGAGTGGGAAAAGTTTTAAGAAGCCCTGGAACAGATGACTTCTGACCTCTTGTCCTACTCAGATCCTGTGGCTGAAGTTGATACTGGGGAGAAAAAAACCCGAGAATGTTGCAGCTGTAACAATTTGAAAAGATAGGATTTTTTGGTTGGCCCACAGAAGTGTGGGAGGACGCTCGGACACTGGGAAAGAACAATCTGAAAGCATTGACGGTTGTTTCTGGTTCAGCCTGTGGCTGCTACAATAGAGATGCTTGAGAAGAACAGCAGCTTCAGCTGTCCTTTAAATAGCTTTAAAATGAAATGTCATGGACACGGGAGTCATTCCCCCCAGAAGTATTTTCGGTAGCCTAGCTTGGGGAGCAGCAATTGCATTAAATGATAGGAGTCTTCTGGGGCTTCATCACACTGATCATTTCTTATGGCAAAAATAATTAATTCCTCCCTGACATTCATTTTCCATAGCCTCTAGAGATTGGAAGGGGTGGAAGTGAGAGGAAGGTGTGGAGACTGCAGATGGGCTGTGAAGGTCAGGGGACAGTCAGTCCCAATGCCAGTTTGTCATACGAACCTCGGCCGGAGGGGTTTTTTCCTTGTGTTTTGATCAGTTTCTTTAAGAGAAGAATTTATTTTCATAACCTGACAGGTTCCATGAGAACAACTTTGCTTTTTTAGTTCTATAAATAAGATTATAAGGGTAACAGTGTGACATTTCAAATTTTGTTAATTTTGATGTTCAATTTTTTATTTCTTTTCTGATAGGGTGTTTACCCGCCTTGAGGTGATGGACCATTCAATCCACAGAGGAAACCTGATATCTATAATCAATGAAAGGTAGGTTTAGGACTGTAGTTATTTTAGAAATGAGATGAAGGCTTCATTAAGGGCTCATCATGGTCCAGGCAAAAACTTTGTGCTTCTACGGCTTCTAAATATCAGGGGATCCATAAAGATTTGCTGATATGATTGGACTGAGACAAGGATGCAAGTAAATGATTGTGTTAGAATTTTGACTAACGTGGAGGAAGAGGTCAGGTTGTGCTTGGAAATCTCAATCAAGATAAGCCAAGTGTATCATTCTCAGAGGAATTAGATCAGTTAATGAATGCTGACTCCTTCCAGGTAATCTGTAGGGATGCCTAATGAGCCCCCTCCCCAAATGTGCTTTTAGGGTCTACTTTTTCAAACAATTTAAGGATGAAATTGTCTTTTACATATAAATATTCTAATATGGAAATGTGTTCAGAATTTGTATGTGTGTGTGTGTCTCCTATATCAGATTGCTTGCTTTGTTGGGGAGCAGAGAAGGAAGGGAAGGAAGGCAAAAAAATTTGAAACTCAAAATCTTACAAAAATTAATGCTGAAGACTAACTTTAAATGTAATTGGAAAAAATTAAGTACTGTTGATTAGCAAAAAAGAAAAAAATATAAATGCATGTGTGTGTGTATCTGAGGGTGGGAGATGTCTTAATGTATTTTGAATATTTAATAGGAGTCTTTGAAAATGCTGATGTAGGTATTATGTGAACATGAAGGCAAAGTGTTTTTTTAATAAGTTTTTATTGATATATTTTGTGTTTTTACACTGCTATAATTTTCCTCAATATCTCTTTCCCTCTCTCAGAGTCATCTTGGAGATGACAAATATTTCAGAGACAAAAATAAAAAGGGAAATCGGCATAATTGATCAATAAAATTAAAAAGTCTGAAAAGATGTGCCACACTTAAGGACCACTCAACTGTGCAGAGGGATAGGCTTGGGGCTGGGGGGGATCTTCTCACAGCTCTTCTTTGGTGTCTTTGGTGTTTTGTAATTTTGCCTCATTCACCTAGAGTTTTTTCTGTTTGCATTTTGGGAGTCCTTATGTACAGCCCTCTTGGTTCTTCTTCATTCAGCATCTATTTGTGTAAGTCTGTACTTCCATATTTATCACACTCATTCTGTTTTTATTTTTCTCCAATTACACACAAAAAGAATTTTTAACATTTTTTTAAGTTTTGAGTTCCAAATTCTGTCCCTCCCTCCCTTCTTTCTTCCTTAAGGTGGTAAGTAGTCTGATACAGGTTATACATGTGCAATCACGTAAAACATTTCCATATTAGTCTTTTTTTGTGGAAGAAAATTTGAACAAAACAAACCAAAAAAAGAAAGTAAAAAATAGTTTGTTTCTGTCTGCATTCAGATTCCCATCAGTTCTTTCTCTGGAAGTAGATAGCAATTTTTTTTTATCATGAACCTTTTGGGATTGTTTTAGGTTGTTGTAGTGCTGAGAATAGCTAAATCCTTCACAGTTGTTTATTATATAGTATTGCTGTTACTGTATACAGTGTTTTCCTGATTCTGCTCAATTCATTTTGCATCTGTTCATATCTTTTCAAGTTTTTCTGAAATCATTCTGTATGTCATTTCTTATAGCATAATAATAATATTCCATTACAATTATATACCACATCTTGTCCAGCTATTCCTCAATTGATGGACATTCCCTCAATTTCCAGTTCTTTACATCCCAAAAAAGAGCTGCTGTAAATATTTTTGTATGAATACACTTATTCTTACAGAAGGATGAAACAGTTTCTGCCTCATTCTTCCTTTTTAAAATTCTTTCTTTTTTGATGGGAAGTGGAATCACTACCAACTATCAACATCATGATAGAATGCTTCAAGTCTCTAAAAAATGTAAATTAAATAACTGTGAGGCTCCAACTTATTCTCCTAAGACTAAGAGATGAAAAAGGATGAAAATGGGGTGCTTTTAGGGTCTACTTTTTCAAACAATTTAAGGATGAAATTGTCTTTTAAATGCAAATATGCTAATATGGAAATGTGTTCAAAATTAGTGTGTGTGTGTGAGAGAGAGAGAATTAGTGTGTGTGTGTCACAGTGGATAGAGCACCAGTCCTGAAGTCAGGAGGACCTGAGTTCAAATTTATCTCAGACACTTAACATTCCCTAGCTGTGTGACCCTGGGCAAGTCACTTAACCCCAATTGCCTCAGGGGAAATATATATATATATGTGTACATATATATATATATATATATATGAAAATGGTAAATGTTGGAGGAAATGGAGCAAAGATAGGTATACTTGATACACTTTTGGTGGAGCCATTAATTTGGCCATTAGTTCTGAAAAATCATTTGGAATTATGCTAAGAAGTTATTAAAACATATATACCCTTTACAACTCCATGATACTGCTATCGGCATATAATCCAAGAAGGGCAGAGACAGAGGGAATATTAAAAAATATTTATAGTGGCAGGTCTTTTAAATAGCAAAGAACTAAATAAACACTACTTAGTGGTTGGGAAATAGCTGAACAAAGTATGGGTTATGAAAGTAAGGGAATATTATTATACCAATATTCCATTATATCCATGTACCAAAATTTGTTTAGCCATTTTCTAGTTAATGAACATTTACTTCGTTTCTAATTCCTTGCTATTTCAAAAAAGTATTGCTGTAAATGTTTTTGCGTGTATGGGGACTTTTCTTATCAATGACTTTCTTGGGGTATAATTTTAGTATCTCTGGGCAAAAAGGAATGTGTATGTGTGTATATATATATATATATATATATATATATGTATGTATGTATGTACATATATATATATAAAGCATCTGCTTTAGTCATTTTATTTGCATAAGTCCAAATTGCTTTCCAAAATGATTGTACCAGCTCATGCTTCACCAGCTGTGCATTAGTGTGATGCTTTCCCGTGACCCCACAACTTCTGGCCATTCCCATCTTTTGTCATATTTGCCGATTTGTGGGGTCAGGGTTGCTTTGGATTTGTATCATTTGATTATTTAGCTTTTGGGAAATGGCTTATGGCTATATATGACCTAGCTAGATCCAGATGCGTTAAATATTGATACATCTTGGATACTAGGCCCTTATGAGAGAAATCTGATATCAGAATTTTTCCCCTCATTCTACACTGCCCTTCTTCTCCTTGCTACCTTACTTTTGTCTGTGTAGAAGCTTCTTGGTGTTGCGTGATGACTTTTGTCAGTACCTCTGTGGCTTGTTTGGGTAAGAATATGGCATCTCTTGATATCTGTGGCAGGATATAATCTCTTTCTCTTCGATTATTTTAGTCTGGCCTTTAATATTAAGAGTACGTGTCCTTTTAGAAGGTATTGTGGAATATGGTGTAAGGAGTTGGGCTAAGCCTCATTTCTGCCTGATGACTTTCCACTTTTCCCGGTAATTTTGATCAGATAAAGAGTTCTTTCTTAAGTAATCGATGTTTTCTCCTTTATTGAACATTAGGTTTTGGAGTTCCAATGTTTCATATGGCAAAGGGAGAGTATTAGGAGACATGCTAGCTTGTCCCAGGGCCCCGCCTCTGGAGAATAAATACTGTGGTCATGCTGGGTTGTCCAGATGACTGGGATCCCACGTGGTGAGGTGCTAGTCATCCAGTAAGATTAGTTGCTGTTTATGGAGTGCCTGAAGGTGTGTGATGCTCCCATTGCTCTTTGAATTATCAGTGGAATTGTAGATGGAGGCTCTTTCATTTCCAGCCTGGTGCCGGAGACGGAGCCAGGAAGCCGAGTGTTCAAGATGTGAGAGTGAAGGCCGGCCAGCAGAGATGAAGAGGTTGCCCATCTCCCTCTCAATGGCATTCTGGAGGGTGGCTGGATGGAGCCTTTTTTGAGCACTTGCTCACTGTGGCCCTTCGAGCACTGGCTGTTTTTATAAATGAATGGCCATAGACTTGTTTCTAGCATGTGAGCTTGTGGACTTCTTATCCTTACTTAGGTCAAACTGGGACAATGAATCAGAAGGGAAAGTCTCAGGCTGGAAGATGCCTATAAAGATGAGTTTATCTCGGGCTGTTTACCTAGCAGCAGTAGGTAAACTCTGATGTGTTTTGTTTGGATAACTGGAGAGGGGAATAACACAGCCACACGGCTCCATATCTGGTGGCTTTCTACAGTGTCATTGTTATTTCATCCCGAGGTCCTGCAGGCTTGCCATCCACTCCCTTTCCCCGTGGTCCTAGCAGTGCTTCAGCTGGGATAGCTTGCAGCCTGGCAGGATTGTCCCCCCCCCCCCACCAAAGCGGAGTTCAAAGGTGTTCCAAGCGATTTGTTATTTGACTCAGCCTTTTTTACAAGGTGTAGATGCGGGCCGGTGTTTGATCTTGTGGTCCCAGTGAGGATGCTCCCTCTATCAGTACGATAAGGGATGGGCACAGTATGGCAAGGGATATGGCAGAAGCAGGATTCTTGGAACCCAGGCCCTCCTGCCTGGACGACTTACTCTTCCTCGGTGGTGTGGTGGGTAGAAGGCCAGGCTGGAGGCAGGAAAGATCTGACACTCAGACAAGTCACATAGCCTCTGTTTGTCCCAGCTTCCTTCCATCTGTAAAATGGGGATAATAATGGAACTTATATCCCAGGGTTGTTCTGAGGATCAAATGAGATATTTGTATAGCACTTGGCAAAGTTTAAAATTCTGTATAAATGCTGGCCACAGTGATCATTATTCACAAATGGAAAATTGCAGCATCTCAGTTTCTTCAAAAAATAACATTCCCTGCTGTTTACGGAGAGGAGGCTAATGAACAATTTGACCCAGCTATTTTCTCTATTTTCCATATGCCTTTAGGAGAAGATCACTTCAACATTATAATAACTAGTAATTATAATTAGTATTTATATAACATACATGATCTATGTTAATATTATATAGATAATATATGTTAATATATATGTAATATATGATGTACTTTATAATTAATATTAATTAATAATAATATTATAATAACTCTGCTTGTCCCTTGATGAAAAGATGTAGGGAGCACTGCTTGTGCTCTCATATTTAGGTGATGTGTTAGTTTTGCTGAGCTGCCTTTTTTCTTTGTTGCAAGGGAGGGGAGGGCTTGTGTGCAGGACGGGGGAAGCTTCTATTTGGAATCCTGGGATTGTAAAAACAAAAGACATGAAAGAATCAAGTGTTTAGGAAGCATATTCTGTGTATCAAGCACCATACTAAGATGGAAATGATGTTTTCCAAAGAGAAAGATCATTTCAGAGCTGGAGGCCTGAAGGCTGAGAGGCTGAGACTCCAAGGCCTACAACTGTGCCAGAGCCCTTCCATTGCGAAGCATGAAGGATCTGTGCAGTGCTGCTATCATCTTCCTGTCTGCTGGAGCCCATCACTGATTCAGCAGCCACCCCAGGAGTGCCCCCTAGATCAGCTCAGAGTGGCTTGGCTAGTGTCACATGGCTAGAAAGCATCGGAGGCTGGATTTGAACTTAGGAGGCTGTCTTGAATCTGGGCCCAGTGCTCTCTGAACTGTAGCGCTACCACCAGCTGCCTGAGGCAAATGTGTCTCTTCTGGGGGGTCGGTACCCTGAGCACCCCTTCTCCCAATCTGTCTGAGTCTACTGCTCCTCATGGCCCCTACTGCAGTGGTCCTGCTCACTCGTTCCTATTCAGTTTCAGAATCTCCCCAGAACTGAGACCTTTCAGTCCCAGTCCCTCTGCGCTCCTGTAAGGCTGCCTGAATCTGTGGTGCTGGGCCCCCTTTTCATCATCACTGTCAGTGTCGGTCATGACTCCCAGGGCCTCGCTCAGAACTCCAACCCGTCGGCCTGGTCCCTTTGGCCCCCCAGTCCTGCCTTTGCTGTTTGTTGCTCCCTTCCCACTATTCTCTGGCCTGTCTTCTTCCTTCTTCTGTTTCTACTTCTCTCTCCTGTGTGTCTAGATCTTCCCCTCGCTCCTTTCCTTCTGGGAGCCAGCCAATCACCGTGTGTTAGGTGTAAGTGAGCTGCCACTCCTTGCCTCTGCTTGCCTCTTTTTGCTATTTTTGGCCGCTTTCTTGCCAGGGCGTTCCCCCCTCCCCCAGCTGCTGAAGTCTGGCAGCGTTCCATGGGCCTCCCGGTGCCTGATGCCAGACTTGGAACAACTGAGGTGCACTGTGGATCAGATTAAGGGAAGTTTGAGATCACGGGCACCACTTCAGTAACAGGCCTTGTCGTAACCCCTTCTCGTACCATTTTCTTGTTGCCTGGCGTCTTCTCCTCGTGTATGAGGTGAGTTATTTTTTTTAAAACATCTTTTCTGTTTAGCTGTGGTGTTTGGCTGACCGGTTCTGAGCATCTCGGAGAGATCGCTCTTGGCATTGATCGCCTATCCTGGCTTTGCAGTTGTCCAGGGGGTGTGTGATCACTGGGGCTGGGGCTCTCCAAACAGACTGAAATTTAAGTAACTGTAAGAAAACAAATCCTGAACAGCATTTTGGGGAGGCTTAAGAGAGAGGGCAATGTGACCCAAATGCTTCTTTGGGTTTCATTGACAGAAGCCATGAGAATAAGTCATCAATTCAGGCCAGTAAAATAGTTCCTGTCCCAAGAAGGTTGCTTCTCAAAAGCCCTGCTCTGAGGCTTGCCCTTTGGGCCATTTGAAGGTAAATGAAAAGCAAGATTAAACAGTTAGGAAGGCTTTGCTGTACATTTAATGGAAACAAAGCTTCTTTTATATGTTGGTCTACTTAGCCAGCAATCTTGTCAGCCCCCCAGAGCCCAGCTTCTTAAATTCTGAGTCCTGATCCTGTATGGGTTCTCGTAACTGAATGTGGAGTTGTGAAGTTATAATTTATTGTCAGTAAATGTCTGATTTGTATGCCTATTTTATATTCCTCTATACCTGGGGTAATGTAAAAATTTCTCGGCTGGAAAGGGATCACGAGTGGAAAAAGTTCAAGAAGCTCTTCCCTAGAGGAAAAGGGGATTTCTTGTTTGGGGAAAGTGAGTCGCTCCTTGGAGGAGGAGC
>JAJPUD010013150.1:0-45627 GCA_023553655.1 Myrmecobius fasciatus | reverse complement strand
TACTTACTGGGTTTTCTATCAGTGCTAAATAGAGGTGATGGTGGAATTGGACAAGAAATATCCTAACAGGAAATAGGGAAATAGAAGGTGATGATAGTTTCTTTAATTAGGAGCTAACACAACTCCCTGTTCAGCAGTCAGGAGATTTCAATTGAGATTTTCTCTTCCCTTACCTAAAAGCTATGACTAGCTCTCGTCAAAGAGACTATATGGAGCTACTATTGTCTATCTTAATTAGTGAAGTGCCAAATAGTACTAATCAATACCCACTAAGTAGAACCTTGAGGAAAGGTGCCAGATACTTTCCAGGATTCTTGGCCAGCTTGCTATGCTTGCTTCTCTGTTCCAGTGTTTATGGACTGGGCCCAGCTGTGAGGCACATAGGGTTGGGTTCAGACTTGGCATATCTGAGCTCAGGTGCAATTTCTGTCGCTTATTCTTTTTTGAGCTCTCCATTTAACCTCTTCAGTCCAAGTGATCCTGATGAAATTCACACCAGCCTCACAGGGTTGGAGTCTTTCTTTAAGAAATTGCTGTTCTTAAGCTCATGGGCTGAGAGTGCCAGCTAGGTTCCTGAGCTCATTATTAGCATTTCCTGAAATGAAGCTATGGTCCCTGTTGACTCCTTTCATGATATCTTTTCTGCTCCTCCCTCTCTCATCTAGGAAGCTTATCCAGCAGTCCAGAGGAAATGTCTGGGACAGAAGAGGGGAGAGAAACATCCTCAGGCATCGAGGTCGAGGCTTCAGACCTAAGCTTGAGCCTAACTGGGGATGACGGGGGTGGCCCCAACCGCACCAGCACAGAAAGCCGAGGCACAGACACAGAGAGCTCAGGGGAGGACAAGGACTCTGATAGCATGGAAGATACTGGCCACTACTCCATTAATGACGAAAACCGGGTCCATGACCGCTCAGAGGAGGAGGAAGAGGAGGAAGAAGAAGAGGAGGAGGAAGAGGAGCAGCCTCGGCGCCGGGTTCAGCGCAAACGGGCCAATCGTGAACAGGACTCATCAGATGATGAACGAGCCCTTGAGGACTGGGTGGCCTCAGAGACATCAGCTCTGCCCCGGCCCCGCTGGCAGGCCCTCCCAGCCCTGAGAGAGAGGGAACTGGGCTCAAGTGCTCGTTTTGTGTATGAAGCTTGTGGAGCAAGAGTCTTTGTGCAGCGCTTCCGCCTGCAGCATGGGCTTGAGGGCCATACTGGTTGTGTCAACACCCTGCACTTTAACCAGCGTGGCACCTGGCTGGCCAGTGGCAGTGATGACCTCAAAGTGGTGGTATGGGATTGGGTTCGGAGACGACCTGTATTGGACTTTGAGAGTGGTCACAAAAGCAATGTCTTCCAGGTGAGTCGAGAACATTATGAAGCCAGCAGTAGAGAAAGAAATAGTATGTAATTGTCCAGGTCAGTTGGAAATTAAAACCACAGTTTTCACTTATCTTCCTGTTTGTAGTGGGATTTAGACTTAGAATTAGGACTTCTTAGGTCTTGCAGCAGTCTCTATGGTAAGATTAATTATAATCCAGCAGAAATTTTGGAATTCCTATGTTATAGATAGAGTGACTTTGTGAGGAAACTCCTCTCCCTTTGTCGTATAAAGAATGGGACACCTCATATATAGAGTGTTTGGAATTCATAAGGAACATATTAAATATACATAGATCTCCAGGATAATTTACCCCCAAATACATGAGTGGTCTTAACTGTCTTCCAAGCATTCTCTTCCTTGCCTAATCACTCTTTTTCCTTGGAAACTTGTTTCATTTACTTCTAGAATCAAGAAAAAGATTTAGATTTTCCCTCTTTTTCTACTGTATTTCTTAACTCTCACACTGTATTTTCTTTATTCCTCCTATAGTACCTGTTCCTCAGTTTACTTTTTATTATTATACAATAATCTGGGATCCTGGAATAGATTATTTATTCACTTCTTATCTTTAAGGAGAGATCCCTTCCTCCCATTTCCCCTTGCCTTTTTCCTTCTAAATTGTAAAAAGTAATTTTGCAAAAGCTAGCAGTATAAGGAGAAGAGCTTATCTTTCACTCTCTAGATAAATGTAATTCATTTATGTACAATAAAAAAAGCCTGCAAGAACCATTGTCATGACCCCCCCCCCCCCAAATAAATCTTGATTTCCTTTTTGTTCCTTTTTCTGCCCTAAAAACCTAGGCCAAGTTCCTTCCCAACAGTGGTGACTCAACTCTTGCCATGTGTGCCCGTGATGGGCAGGTGCGGGTAGCAGAGCTGTCCGCCACACAGTGCTGCAAGAACACCAAGCGTGTTGCCCAGCACAAGGGAGCCTCTCATAAGGTAACCTTTTAGTCCTTCAAAGTCTTTACTTTCCTTAATAATAACTTTTATCTTTCAGAAGTTGGAGGAAATAATGAGAAATTCTGTTTTAAAGCTGATCCTTCCCTAAGTATCACTAGTATTTTATTCTTCACAGTTTCCCACCTTCTTAGATGATTGTAGAATTTTAGTTCCTGGAATTCTGTCTTTCTTTCCTTTGAATCCTTTGAAATTTGCTCACCAAAAATATAAAATGAACACCAGAATATTCCTAGCTTTCTCCTCTTATGACAAATTCAAACATAAAAGATCACCATCATTTCTACCCCCCAGCAACTAGTTCTTCCTTGTTGGGAAACAAGGGCAAATTTTCTTGATTTTCAAAAATATTTAAATTATACCTTAGTGAGCTTGAGTTTGATTCCTGGCAGAATTATACTATGTGTAATTACACTTTAATAATATAAAAAGATAGTGAACACTTAGGGAAAAAAAATAAAAGATGATCACAGAGAGCCAGTATGGCATTAAGAATAGGTCATCCCAAAACAGCATCTCATTTCCTTTTTACACAAGTTTGTTAGTCTGGTACATCAGGGCAATATTATATATATAATTTATCTAGATTTTTGTAAAACATTTAACAGAGTCATGTATTTCTTTTAGAAAAGATGGAAAGAGTGGTTTTGATGATAGTATAATTAGATTGATTCAAGATTAGTTGAATGTCTGATACCCAAGGGAAGTTATTGATGATCTTTGTCACTTTGGAAAGAAGTATGCAGTAGAAACAGAAACCTTGTCTTTATGCTGTGTAAAATTTTTAACAAAGACTTGGCTAAAGGCATAGATGGCATATTTTTCAGGATATAAAGCTGGGATAGATAGCTGACACAAGGCTTAAAGATTTTGAAGGGCTAGAATATTGAGCTTATGCAAATAAGATTAAATAGCATTGGGTTAAATTACAATCTTATTCTTAAGTTAAAAAAAATTAACTTTGCTAGAACAAGATTGGGGAATAATGGCTACATAACAGTTCATCGGAAAAAGACTTAACTTAGAGTGAAAGCTCTATATGAGTAAGCAGCCTGATGTGGCAACCAAAAAACAAAACAAAGCAAAACAAAACAAAAAACCCACCACTTTTAGGTTACTTTAAGAGAGACATAGCTTTTAGGGATTAAGGAAGTAAAGAGTGAGTCCCTCTCTTTCTTGATTAGACACCAAATTGCAGAGGCAAATTTAGGCTTGTTGTAAAGAAAAACTTTCTAACAGAATTACCCCAAAATGGATGGGTTGCTGTGGGAAGTATTTCATCTTGCTAGAGGTCTCCTAACCAAAACTGGAAGAAAACTTTTCAGATATGACGATCAGGATTTCTGTTTAAATCTGAATAGGACTATATGACAGCCAAAAGATCCCTTTGAACTCTGAAATTTGATGGTCCTTCCTTAACTCTTGGTAACTCAGTTAAGTCCTTTTTCCAAACTGTTTTATTTTCCTTTTGCCTTACAAAGCAAAACAGTATCAGTCTTAAGCTTTGTAAGGTAAGAGGAGAGAATGAGGGAATGACTTATTTTTATGGAAAGAAAACATCTAAGAGCAGAAGGTTTTTCTGTGTATCATATGAATGATTATGCTTGGCTCCCATGCTGAACTATATGTCTCTGGGGTTTCCCGCACTTTCCATTCCCTTCAGTTCTTTAGAACATCTTGATAGCACTGTGGTATAAGCTGATTTATCACATGTGAGAGTTCCACTTTCACTCACAACTTAGAAATAGCACTGTGTTTTTAGGAGCCATATTTAAAGCAGGGAATGTAGGCCAGGCAGTCATGGCAAGATCATGGTAATGACCACTGCTGCCCCATCCTAGGCCTCGGACAATGATCATCTCAGTCATTCCCAACTTTCTTAACCAGAAAGATCTAGAGATCTCTTTAGGCATTATTCCTGTAACAACTGGTATGATAGATAAGAAAATTAGAAATGCTTACTCTTTATCCTCATTCCTGACTACCTGAACTTGGCAAAAATTGAAGGGAATAAATGTTGATTTTCTTAATTCTCTCACCTTCTGTGTGCCTGTATTCCTCTAGGTTAAGTAAGCTACCCCATCTGTATAGAAAAAACCAAGCATCTGACACAAAACAAGGAAGAACAGGCTTAAATTATCTCTTAAGTAGACATCTCTTGTTTTGTGACATTTTGTGCAATTCATTCCAGGCTAGAAATGGATTACATGAACCTCTTTTGTGATCTTTATATAGACATCATCTTTCTTTTGCCTTCCATAGTTGGCCCTGGAGCCAGACTCCCCTTGTACTTTCCTATCTGCTGGTGAAGATGCAGTTGTCTTCACTATTGACCTCCGGCAAGACCGACCAGCATCGTAAGTATCCCTGACCATTCTCATCACCTGAGAACTGGTGGCAGTCAAGAGTTCTCTGTTCAGCTTGAATTTGCATTCAATACTAGATGTCAGCAATAGGTGGGATTTTCTTCTGCTGATTATACAGTTTGTGGGTTATCTATATCTATAGTTTCTCCTTTTAATTATTTATTATTATGTTTCTTTAACTCCCTACTTGTTTTGTTGTTTTTCTTCTTAGCAAGAAGCAAGGATTTTTGAAACATCTTTTAGTTTAGAAAAGAAAGGGAGAAGGTCCTATGGTGATTTCCTGCCATTGTGTGAACCAAAACTTTACCCTGTTTTAAAGTTTTCCATCAGGACTTAATAAAGTTCACACTGTTTGCTATATTTCCACACTTCTCCTGTGGCAAATTTGTTAAAGTCCCTTTATATGTTTGCTCCTTAGAAAGGGAGAAGGAGCAGGTGATTCCTCCTGATATTATTTTATCTATGGATTTAAATTCCTTAGTGCTCTTGTAGTTTTCATTCACTTGGACCTACTGTGTTGGATATACCCTGCCCCCTGGAAGTTTATAGAAATGTAAAGAAAGGATAAACCAATAGTTTAATATAGTATAATAATATAAAATAGCACAGCTCATTTTTAAATGTCAATTTGAATTTGAATCAGCTCTCAACCTATCATGTTTATCTTTAATAAAGAACTGATATACATTTGTTTTTTAAAAGGAAAATTAGTTTTCAGTAAGAACATCATGGAATTCTGGGATCACAAGATAGGAGAATGTTTCTAGAGTTTAGGTAATAGTGCTGTATGGATTATTCACCTACCTTTCAATCTGAAGCTGAAGCATATGGGATTTCAAGAGCTGCTTAAATGATAAAAGGGAAGCAAATGTATTGGGCTCTTAATGAGGGAAATTCATTTTAGAGATGTAGTATAGCTTGATAGAAGGTTGCAAGTTGAAGGGCTTTAACAAGTTGGCCACAAAAGAAAAGAAGGGTGAGAATATAGAAAACAGTGTGAACTTCATTAAGTCCTGATGGAAAGCTTTAAAGTTGGTTAGGTTTTGATTCATAGGATAGCGGGGAAACCACTGTAGGACCGCAAGAAATGGGAGAGACTGTGAGAGAAATCTTTAGAGAAAATTGGCAGTATTGAAGAATATAGAATGAGGTGCTTAGGGAAGAAAACTTAATTAAGAACTCACCCAGCACTTATATTAAATCCAGGGATAGAAGGGATAAAGGGTGACTAATTATAGGAAATATAAAAGAACAACAAGATTTGGAAGTAGATCTGTGATATGAGCTATGCAGTATAATAATGTTTAGGAACTTGAATTTAGAGAAACTTAGGGTTAGATTCATTTTATAAATGAGAAAACTGAAGCACAGAAAATTAGTCAGCAAGCTTTTATTAAGTGCCTATTACTATGTTTCAGATATTCTGCTAAGCCATGAGGATAAAAAGAAAGGTAAAAAACAATGCCCCTGAAGAAACTTGCAGTCATAGAGGAGATAATATGCAAGCAACTGTGTACAAATAAGATACATACAAGATAAATTATAGATAATAGAGTGATTGTAAAAGGTAGGATTTTAGATGGCACTTGAAGGAAGCTAGGAAGGCTAAGAGATGGAGATGAGAAAAGAGAGGATTCCAGGCATGGTGGGAAAAAAGGCAAAAAACGCTCAGTCAGAAAATGGTGTACCTTGTTCGAGGAATAGCCAAAAGGCCACTGTAACTCAGTATTGACTTGCCTTTTGTCACCTAGCAAGAATAAGAATAAGAACCCCCTATTTTGAGAGATTTTTTTTTTCCTTCTATACTATCCTTTGATCTCAATAATGCTTTTGCTATTCTGTGGGGTAATTGAACTCATCGAATGTATTCGTAGGTGGGAGATACTCATTATTATACTTAAGAGTGTGATTCTGAGGTTCTTTGTTGGTTTGAGGGGTTGAAGAAATATTGTCAGTAACTAACTAATAGGGAAATTGGATATAAAGAAGAGTTACAGAGGGATGATTCACTATTTTGACCTTGTGTAGTTATGTTGGTAACATAATATCCATTTAGGTTAAAGACAATACTGTGTGGTTTTGGCAAAAGGGGAAAAGTTCAAGGAATTTATTGCATATAGGAGATGCTTGAATCCCTGGTAGTGAGATTATCAAGAATTCTCTAATAAAGAGATAAAAAGGTTAGGTTGTTATCTATGAGAAGAGGGATTCCTATAGCTAAGGGAATTTAGCTATAGATTGTCCATAAAAGTACCTTCTATGTTTTTGCCCTCCCTCTCTGCTGGACCATATTCTTGACAATTATTTTAAAACAGTTATGCTTAATTTATTTTTACTCCTGCTTATGGATCATTCCATAAGCTTACAAAGTATTGCAGACACACTTAGAGATTGAAATGTATTCTTCATTTGAGCCTCACAATACCACTTACTAGAAGTATTATTATCCTTACTTTACACATAAGGAAACTGAGGCTTGGAAAGATTATGACTTGCCTATGATCATGCAACTAATAAGTAGTACTCCAACCAATTTTTCCTGACTCCCAGTTCTACTTTGTTTCTCTGATACCCAGATTATTAATTTTTTTATTAAAGCTTTTTACAGATTAATAATTTTTAAAGTAGCTTCAGAGAGCTCAAAGCACTTAGTATATATTGCTAGTGCACTTAAATCTTACATTGATCTTCAAGAGGAGAAGAAATTATTCTGTTTGAATCCCTATTGAAAGAATAGGGATAGAGAGTGTTAACCTGTCAGTGATCATTCAGTAGTAGAGCACAGATTCTAATCTAATTATCCATATTCTTAATTTTGCCATCAGTAAGTAGCATGGGATAGTAGGCAACCTTTTCGTGGATTTCAGTTTCTCAGGTAGCTTGATTCTATATGAACTGACAAAGGAGGACTTCTGACACTATGAAAAAACAGTATTTGCCCCAAAAGGCTGTTTCCTGTGAATCCCAAACTCTAGTCAGGACTAGCATTCTCTAGAATGATATCTTTTTCTAACTCACTTTATAAGATATAAAGGCTTTGAATAAAACAAAGTCTCCTGAGTTGTTTTAGAAAAGATCCAGATTAGATGGCTCTGACCATCCAGAGGAGATACCAAAATAGCATCCTGGCAAAGAAACTTGTTGTCAAGGTTGTATTATATTTTTTGGTTTCCATGACATGAAATGAGTAAAGTTTAGGATTAAAAACAAAAACAGGCGGCATCCCCTGAAGTTTCATTTTTTCTGACTTGTTTTTTTAAAACTTTAATATTCTCCTGGAGGTTAGTAATAATATCTTTTTGACTTGTTGTAGAGCTATAAATTCTGGGATACTAATACCAAAAATGTAGATGCTCTCCAGACCCCTCAAGTCTTTGCCTAAGTTAGAACAAATTATGGAAACTTGACTCTCCAGAGTCTTGAGTATTAGGTAACATTATATATAGGCATGCATATATATATATACACACATAAATATATATACATAAATATATATTTAATTTTAAGTTTTGAACCTACATACACTGTTTTAGAATAAGAATGTTTTAGCAATGCAGGAGACTTTAGATAAAACCTTAGGTGCTGTCATCTATTGGTGACCATAGGTAGCCCACTTACCCCTAGTGAGCCTCTATTTTAGCTTTCATTGTGTACTCATTGTCTGAACACTGATTCAGCATGAGAACCTGAGTGAAGAATTAAACCTGACAGTGCTAAAGAAGGATCGACATATTCAGTATACATGCAATCTCACTTAAGCTGCTAAAGCCATTGGACCTGTGACTCACCCACATATTTCTCAGGCTTGATATTCTCTCTTTATGACTAATTTTCCTCGGGCCTTTTTGTTCATTTTAATCTGATTATACCTATATAAAATGTTGCAGGAAGAGGGACATGATTTAGTAAGCACTGAGATTTCAGACCCAGGATGACAGGGAGGTTTACCCCAAGCCTTCACACTCCCTCAGAGACAGCCTCTCCTGTGGTATAGTCAGAAGAATGTCTAGGACTGATTTGTCAGCCTTGCAAACCACAAACAAATCACAGGTTTGATAGATTATAAAGGTTGGTTAAAGATGCTGTTTTCCTTTCGATTATATTCCTTTTGCTAGGAAACAATATTAGGGCTTGTTATTTCATCCTTCCGTATATAATTTTTACTCTCTAAGGAATTGCAGAGAACTACTTGTAGGTAAAGGCCTGGGAGATCTTAAATGAGAGTGCTATTATCTATGTAATCACAAATTAATGTTTTGAAATGATGTCATGTTGATTTACTCCTTTGGTCCCTATACAAAGAGCTCATGGAGTGACTAAGGTGTCAGGTATCTTCAGAATGTGCTAGCTCAAAAAACACTTCAGAAAATGATTTAGTTGCACATTACTAAAGAACTTCTTAGAGATTTTTTAAATTTCTGAAGTAACATGGTAAATGTATGTGGGGGTTTTTTTGTTGTTGTTTTTTTTAACTTTGGAACAAGAAAAGCTGTTTTCTCTCTTTCCAAATGAGAATCTGTTTGGTTTCTTGTCAGCCCTGTCTGCGCCTCTCTCCCTGCTCTCACTTGCCGTGACCATCTGGACCCTTTGGGGAATGTAACTGTGTATGCTCTTCTACTCTTAAAGGAAACTGGTGGTGACGAAGGAGAAGGAGAAGAAAGTTGGGCTATATACAATCTACGTGAACCCCGCCAACACTCACCAATTTGCAGTGGGTGGGCGAGATCAATTTGTGAGGTGAGTCTCTATTTCTGGGAAGCCCTAGCATAGCCAAAGAGGCCAAGAGGCAATGTTGTCCTGGAGAGGCATAAGATGAACTAGGAATTACTTGATATTACTTTTAATTCCTGAAATGCTCTGTCCTTTTAAGAACTTAAAGTGTTTTCATATGTATTTTCTTTTATTTCTGTGAGGAAAAGACTGGCTATAGACAATATCTTAAATTATAATATGGAAATAATCAGAACTTAGAGAGATTCCACTATTGGCAAAAACTGCTGGGATAATTGGAAACTAGTGTGGAAGAAATTAAGGCTGGGCCCACACCTAACATCACACACCAAGATAAGATCTAAATGGGTTCATGATCTAGATATAAAGAGTGATATTATAACCAAATTAGAGGAACATAGGATAGTTTACCTCTCAGACCTGTGGAGATGGAATAAATTTATGTCCAAAGAAGATCTGGAACTCTTAATTGAACACCAGATAGATAATTTTGATTATATTAAGTTAAAAAGTTTCTGTACTAACAAAACTAATGCAGACAAGATTAGGAGGGAAGCATCAAATTGGTAAATCATCTTTACATTTAAGGGTTCTGATAAAGGTCTCATCTCTAAAATATATAGAGAATTGTCTCACATTTATAAGAATTCAAGCCATTCTCCAATTGATAAATGGTCAAAGGATATGAACAGACAATTTTCAGATGATGAAATTAAAACTATTTATAATCATATGAAAAGTTGCTCCAAATCACTATTGATCAGAGAAATGCAAATTAAGACAACTCTGAGGTACCACTACACACCTGTCAGATTGGCTAAAATGACAGGAACACATAATGATGAATGTTGGAGGGGATGTGGGAAGACTGGGACACTGATACATTGTTGGTGGAGCTGTGAACGGATCCAACTGTTCTGGAGAGCAATTTGGAGCTATGCTCAAAAAGTTATCAAACTATGCATACCCTTTGACCCAGCAGTGTTTCTATTGGGCTTATATCCCAAAGAAATCATAAAAGAAGGAAAGGGCCCCACATGTGCAAGAATGTTTGTGGCAGCTCTTTTTGTAGTGGCTAGAAACTGGAAACTGAATGGATGCCCATCAATTGGAGAGTGGCTGAATAAATTATGGTATGTGAATGTTATGGAATATTATTGCTCTGTAAGAAATGACCAGCAGGATGATTTCAGAGAGGCCTGGAGAGACTTGCATGAACTGATGCTGAGTGAGATGAGCAGAACCAGGAGATCGTTGTACACGGCAACAGCAGTACTATATAAGGATCAGTTCTAAGGGACATGACTCTCTTCAACAATGAAATGCTTCAAACCAATTCCAATTGTTCAGTGAAGAAGGCCATATACAACCAGAGAGAGGGATATGAAATGTGGACCACAACATAACATTTTCATGTTCTCTGTTGATGTTTGCTTGCATTGTATTTCCTTTATCGGATTATTCTTTCTTATAGATACGATTTCTCTTGAACAAAAAAATGATGTGTGGCAATAACTATACATATATTCGATTTAAGTATTCTAACATAATTATCATGTAGTGGATATCCTGCTATCTAGGGAAGGGGTGAGGAGTAGGGGAGAAAAATTTGTAACAGAAAGCTTTGTAAGGGTTAATGTTTAGGAATTATCCATACATATGTTTTGCAAATAAAAAGTATTAATGAATTTGTTAAATTGGAAAAAAAAAAAAACTTAGAGAGATTCAAGGTTGTCAGCTCTAAGGTTCTAGACAAAGGCTTTATCAGAATATTCTTCCAGCTGTAAATAAAGACTATGAAATGGGAACTAAAATTTTAATCCTGAATTAAGAAGTAAACTGCATTGGGGCAAGTAGGTGGCACAGTGGATAGATCACCACCCTGAAGTCAGGAGGACCTGAGTTCAAATCTTGTCTCAAGACATTTAACACTTCCTAGCTGTGTGACCCTGGGCAAGTCACTTAACCCTAATTGCCTCAGCAAAAAAAAAAAAAAGTAAACTGGATTGATAACACTCAAGTGAATTTAGGATTCTTGTCTCCTACAGTGCTAATTAAATACTTAAATTTTTTTTTTATTAAAGCTTTTTATTTGTAAAATATATGCATGGCTAAATTTTCAACACTGACTCTTGCAAAACTTTCTGTTCCAAATTTTTCCCTCCTTTCCCCCACCTCCTCCTGTAGATGGCAGGTAGTCCAATACATGTTAACTATGTCAAAATATATGACAAATCCAATATATGTATACATATTTATACAGTTATCTTGCTGTACAAGAAAAATCGGATCTAGAAAGAAAAAAAAAACAAACCTGAGAAGGAAAACAAAATGCAAGCAAGCATCAACAGAAAGCATGGAAATGCTATGTTGTGGTCCACACTCAGATCTCACAGGCCTCTCTCTGGGGGTAGATGGCTTTCTTCATCACTGAACAATTGGACCTGGTTAGAAGCATCTCATTGTTGAAGAGAGCCATGTCCATCAGAATTGCTCATCATATAGTTTTCTTGTTGCCATGTATAATGCTCTCCTGGTTCTGTTCATTTCACTTAGCATCAGTTCATGCAAGTCTCTCCACGCTTCTCTGAAATCATCCTGCTGGTCGTTTCTTACAGAACAATAATATTCCATAACATTCATATACCATAATTTATTTAGCCATTCTCCAACTGATGGGAATACATTCAGTTTCTAGTTTCTAGCCAGTACAGAAAGGGCTGCCACAAACATTTTTGCACATGTGTATCCCTTTCCTTCCTTTAAGGTCTCTTTGGGATATAGGCCCAGTAGAAACACTGCTGGGTCAAAGGAATACTTTTTTTTCTTTCTGCATCTTTGCTAGTCACATTTTTATTACTATAACCATCTGTGACTAGTCAGCTGAGTTGGAACACCAACTAAAAAGCCACATGCAGATGAAGCCAAGGGAATAGATTCAGTTTCCTCCATATCCACTTAGCTTCTTCTTGATCCACAGTGAAAATCTATGCCTTAATTTTTAACATGCTTTCCTGTAGGTTTTTATATTCACACACACACACACACACATAACACACACACACACACAACTTAATGGAGATCAAGAACAAAGGTGATGGGATTGTTGAAAATCCAGCCCCACTACTGTCAACCTCAAAACTCATTTCCCTAATTGTGATCGATAGGTTTAATAGCATTTTCTTTTTTTAACTTAATTTTTCTCACTTATCAAGCATGAATTTTTTTCCTTGATCCCTGTCCTTCCCAACTGGGGGGAACAAAAAAGAAAGGGAAAAAATGCAACAAATGTGCTTAGTCAAGCAAAACAAATTCCCATATCGGCTGTTGCCAAAAATATGTATCTCATTCTGCATTCTCATCACCTTGCTGTCAGAAGGAACATTATCTATCTAGACAGAAGACAACATTACTGTAATCATATCCTAATGTTAATTTTATTGACAAAAGTCATTGGGATATAATAGAGTTTTGCTTTAGGAATGTGGAGATCTATGTTCTAATTCTAACAGTGCCACTTAGCTTTACAATCTTAAGTAAATTACAGTTTTTGAACTTCAGTTTCATTAAGTTCATATATTTAGAATGAAAAAGGACCTTGAGATTATCTGATGATATTATTTCCTTGTGCAAGTGAGGAAATTGATGCCTAGAGAAGTGTGTGTTTTGCTTACAGGCAGTGGGTCGTGGAGGATTTCATACATAACCCTAGTCTTTGAAAGCCAGTGGCTTTTTTTCCCCACTATATCTTGTATAAGAGGGATAGTGTAGAGACATATTAGTGGTATAGTTTGGAGGACCTATTTCGTAAAATTGTTATGAAAGTCAAAGTATTACATGGAGTATTAATTAATATAAGGTAATATTATTAGAGCTATGTAAAGTGCTATATGGAGGAGTTATTATCCTTGTTCTAGAATCTTAGTCTTCACATATCAATCTTTCTGCCTCAGAGAGCTTAGATGTATCTATTCAGAATTTCTTTTCTCTCCTTTCCTTTTTCCCACAAAAAATCTTTCTACTCCCTCAGTTTTTCTGTCCTCAAACAAGAAGCAGAGATTTTTCTCTTTGAACAGAATGTCAAGATTTCTGACTTCTCATTTTTGAGGCCAGCTTTCTTCAACCAGGCCATTGGTCCCATTCAATGATCTTTCTGGAAATTCAAAATTGTAATTGTAATTACAATGTAATAATAATAATAACATTAGTAATTTCCACCTTGATAGTCTTCATCTCTAAAAAATTTACCTGCTAGAGGAGACTCTTTGGAAAGGAGTAGCAGTCACTTACATTGAAAACCACAGTTAAAATTTCCTTGTTCTGAAGTTGACCTTTCCCTCTGGGATAAAATGAATCTACAAATTGGCCCTGTGATTAAAGCAAATAACAGGTTATTTGCTGAGAAGGAATATCTGGAGATGTTCAGGTACTCTAAACCTCCTGGGAGGAGACAGTATACCAGCTTTCCTCTGATGTTTGGTTGCTGACTGCTCTGAACTTCTCTGACATTTTATTGATTCATTCAACTGAATAATTAGGGATTTCCTTCTCATAATTGAAGAAAAGAGGTTGGAGGCCTAATTTCACACACAAAAATGAAAACATTAAGTGAATAAATATTTCATATTATTCAGAGAGCATGATGGAAATAGCTGACTACTTATATAGGTGCCTAGTTTCTAAAACCTGAGATCTAATTTGGGACTTGGGAAGAGGATAAAGAGGGAGAAGTGTGTCCTTAGACCACCCAAAGAGCTGTCGGTGGTGGTAATCAATAATTATTTGGATACTTGAATCTGTTATAGTGTTGGTAAATTTCTTTAACCATAAAAAATCTGTCCATTTATAATATACTTCTTTGTCTAAATCCACCTGTAAATTTTGCACAATGGATCTCTCCACCATAATGGGTGCTCTTCTCTAAATTGCTTGACATTGAGTGAATATCAAAAGGCATAAGAGCTGTCCTTTGGTAGCTTTGTTCTCCTTGTAAGACTGGCCCTTTTCCTTTTCTGGCTACAGATCTCTGAAGAGATCTTAGGTGCTGCTTTTCCTTTACTTTTCTAATTTGGGCATATGTTGTAATGTCTACTTTCACTGCCTTTTGACAGTCATATAACGTCAGTGGAAAAATGGTAAGGGTCTATTTTCCAGTTCTGGGTCCTATTCATGGGGCTTTTTCTTTCCAAGATAGATGTACTGATTGACCAGTTTTATGTATTATCCACAGAATGTAAAATCACATCCATATCATAATTCAAACATTCTTCTTCCTCTTGTTTTTTCAGTATGTGAAATAAGTAGGCCAGAGAGTTTTTTGAGTCTCATTTAGAAGGCTGTATGGTATTCTAGGACCTGATTTAGTCAAAACAGTGTCATCCACAGTCAGAAATCTAAGTAACTTGTCCACATGTAAAAGGAGTATTTTTATAAGTTTAAACTGTGCTACATCTCTTCCATGATAGTGGTCAACACTGTTAGTGGGAATAAGACATCTGTTATATTTTGCTTGATTTTTTTTTTCCACTTTTAAAGAACACATTTTTATTCATCTTTTTTTATGTTGCCCATATCGCCTTCTCCTTTATTTCTCCCTTCCTTTCTAAAGCCATCTCTTATAATAAACATATTTGTATAAGAAAAAGAAAGAGAAAAAATGAACAAAACCAGCTAAATGGGGGGGGGATCTGATTTGCTAGTGGCATTAAATAAAATTCTCTTAGATCTTTTAAGAAATATTTTATGGTTTTTTACATATACTTGAGAAAAACCTTATTGGAGGGGAGCTTTATGGTAGCATCATTGTCTTTGAAATAAAATGCTTTTTTTTTATAAACAGTAATAAATAGTAAGCTTTATGAGGTATTATTTGCATTTTGAGTTAACATATAAATTCAACTTAATTTGAAGGCTCTTACCAAATTCTTTGTCAGATTTTTCTATTTTATCCCCTTTTAACAGATACTGGTGGATAAGTCACAACTGTTTTCCTGGGTGGGTTTTTCCCCCCCAAAAAAAAAACTTAGAGCACTATATAAATGCTGCTTTTCCTACTCATTGTTTTCATTTACTTTTGGACATCTTTTATTTACCTCTCCTAGGAGAAATCTAAATGCTATTTTTTCCATTTAGTTTCAACTTTTTTTTTTTCTCCCTTCTGGAAGGATATACTTTATTCACTAAAAATCAAGTTAGCAGTGAAAGGTAACGTGTTTTTTAAAAGTAAATTTCTTTTTAATCAGCAAATTCTGCTTTGTGTCCTATCTCACCTCAGTTGAGAAAGAGAAACAAAACTCCTGTTAAAAAAAACTCTGTCGAGGCTTGGAGAGACTTGCATGAACTGATGCTGAGTGAAATGAGCAGAACCAGGAGATCATTATACACGGCAACAACAATACTATATGATGATCAATTCTGATGGACATGGCTCTCTTCAACAATGAAATATTTCAAACCACCTCCAATTGTTCACTGAAGAAAGCCATATACACCCAGAGAGAGGGATGTGAAATGTGGACCACAACATAACATTCTCATACTCCTTGATTGATGTTTGCTTACATTGTGTTTCCCTTATCTGATATATCTTTTGTGTAGATAAGATTTTTCTTGCACAACAATGATAAGTTTGGAAATATGTTTACATATATTTGATTTGCCAATATTTTAACATAATTAACATGTAGTGGATATCCTGCCATCTAGGGGAGGGGTGGGGAGTTGGGGGGAAAAATTTGTAACAGAAAGCTATGTAAGGGTTAATGTTGAAGAATTACCCATACATGTTATGCAAAAAAAAATTTTAAAAAATTAAAAAAAAAAAAAAGAAATTGACAAAAGGCACAAATCAAACTTGATTTGTTATTTTATTGATTATCTAGAATTAAGAAGTCATGGAAAAACATGAAAAATGCAGATTAAACTTAAAAAAAAAAAAGAAAAAAAAATCTCTGTCCCTGGGGCATCTAGGTAGGGCAATAGGTAGAGCATCAGCAATGGAAGCAAGAGGACCTGAATTCAAATGTGGCCTCAGATACTTGACACTATCTGTAGGAACCTGGGCAAATCATTTAACCCCCAATTATCTCTCTACTCATTCTCTCTCTCTCTCTCTCTCTCTCTCTCTCACACACACACACACACACACCCAAGAAAAATCTCTCCTCCCTCCCCAAATGTCTTATTCTGTATCCTGAGGCTTTTCCCTTCTTATCAGGAAGTAACATGATTCATCATGAAACCTCTGGAATCATGGTCTCTCATTAACAAAGATAAGTGTTTCTAATTTCAAAGCTGTTTACAATATTATTGTCATTTAAATCGTTCTCTTGCTTCTATTCACATAGTATTATTTCCTGTAAGTCTTTCTAGATTTCCCTGATACTACTTTCATCATTTCTTATAGATTTCTGTCACATTTAGATGATATAACTTATTCCCCAGTTCCCCAGTTGATGAACAGCTTCTGTTTCCAATTCTTTGCTAACATAAGAACTATAAATGTTTTTGTGCATCCTTAATTAGAATTTGTTTTGTTTAGGACTAATCCCCCCTTAATCTGCCCTCCCTTTTTCTCTTTTGAGCAAAATAAAATTTTCTACCCAGCTGTATGAGTATTCTCTCCTTTGACCAATTTAAATGAGAATGAGGTTTAATGGTCAGTAACTTTTCCCTACCTCCCTGATTACATAGACTTCTACTTGAGTGCCCCACTAATTTTCTCAGTCCTCTCCTTCCCTATCATTATATTCTTTTTTTCATCCCTTTACAGAGGCAGTTAGATAGCTCAGTGGATTCACTTTCAACCTCAGTCACTTCCTAAATGTATGAACTTGAGGAAGTCACTTAATCTCTGTCTTACTCAGTTTCTCATTTGTAAAATGAAGATAATAATAGCACCTACCTCCCTGGGTTGTTGTGGGAATCAATTAAATACTATTTGTAGAGCATTTAGCAGAGTACCTGCACATAATAGGCACTTAATAAATCCTTCTCTCCTTTCTTCCCAATATTACCAAGAAATTAAAGAACCACTCCCAGGCCTTTTAATTAGATTCCTTCAATGACCTCTGGTGTTGATAGGATTTAAAGGAGATATATCATCACCCCATCTTAGAATGTAAGTAATTTATTCTTGATTTAGTCCCTTATGATTGATTGTTCATGTTTACCTTTTTATGTTTTTCTTTACTCCAGTGTTTATGCTTCAGAGTTTCTAAATATGTTTGTTCTGCAACAATAATTGGAAGTTCTTTATTTTATTAAAGGTTCATTTTTTTTTTTCCTGTAGGATTATTCTTAGTTTGCTGAATACATTATTCTTGGTTGTGAGCTTATATCTTTTATCTTCTGGAATATTGTATTTCAAACTTTTCATTCCTAATATATTTGCTGATTGCTAAATCTTGTGTAATCTTGACCATCAGTAAAAATACTTTAATTCTTTCTTTCTGGCTGTTTGCAGTTTTATTTTCATTGACCTGGAAGCTCAGGTTTTTACTCTATTGTTTCTGGAAGTTTCCATTTTGGAATTTCTTTCAAGTGGTATCTGGTAAATTCTATTTCCCCTGGACTTTTTGGTACTGGCTGGTTTTCTTGGCAGAAATCTAGTCAATTTTCTTTTGTGTTTTCTTGAAGGTAAGATGTGTTGGCTCTTTTTTGATCATAGTTTTCCGGGCCAGTTCCTTTTGCATTTCCTATTATATTTTCTTCTTTTTTTTCTCAGTCTTTTGACTTTGTTTTAATATTTCCATTGTTTCATAGAGTTAGCTTCTGTTAGTCCATTCTCATTTTCAGAAAGTTTTTTGCTTGTACAAATTGCCATGCTGTTAATTTCCTTTCTAGTTCTTCCACAGTTCTCATATCTTTTCTAATTTATTTTTTTTCTAGTGCTCTCACATCACTTATAAAAAACAATTTGAAATTCTTTTTAAAAATTTGTACTTCATCTCTTGCAGGAATTCTAGTTGAATTTATGCTCACTATGTTTTACTTTGAACCTTTGCTTGTCGGTATTTTGTAGTCAGTCTTTTCTTCTGGATTTCTACCTTGAAGGTCCCTATTTCTATAATAGTTTCTGCAATTTACTGTTGTTTTTTGATCTCACTTAATAGCAAAAATGTCAAGATAAACATGAATCATTTCTGCTAATAGAATATCTCTTTGATCATGAGATAAGGATCTCATATTTAGAGTACCCATGGATCAGTTAATAATTATAGGCTAAAAACTGAGTAATTCTTAACATTTTCTGCCACTTTACCAATATCTTTAATGAAACTGAAGGGAGCTACACAAGACTGAGAATTATTTCTTTGTTTCATGAGTTTCCATTATAGAATAATTCATCACTTTCTACCTAGCAAGCTGGTAATAAACCTCTGTGAATTTAGGCTGAATCAAGGAAAGCAGATACTGTCTGTTGGTGGGACCATACTTGAAACCTTCCCAGCATGGTAGAACTTACACTTAGCCTTTATTGGTTATAATCTTCATTATTCCAGAATCATATTTAGGCCAAAATGAAGCATTGGAATAGGACTTTGTGGAGATTGTGGCAACTAAAAAGAAAAAAAATTCTTAGGCAAGTGGAGGAGGTAACAATGAGTCTTTATGTTAATATGTTTCTTAGGCTGGTTTAGAAATGTTTGAAAGTTAGAGAATAAGGATATGTCTGGGTGGCAAACTCTGCAGAGAGATCTGTGAAGTAAATATGAATCTAGCTATAGCTTTGAAAAAATGCTATAAGTACTTATTGAACATCTACTGTGCATGTGTGTCAGTGATAAGCATTGTAATGGGATTAAAAGATGAACAAGACATGTATTCTGCCTTCAAGGACTTTTATTCTTGTTATGGAAAGAATGATAATGTCAGGTAATATGCATCAAGTGAAAAGCATAGAACTATAAGATTTCATAGAAAAATGAGGTGACTGTGTACTGACATAGTTGGGAATGATATTCTGGCAAAGATAGGATGTGAGCTAGATCTTTGAAAATAACTACAATTTGGATAGATGGAAAACAAAGAGGAGGCTATATAAAAGAACTTCATATACTGCAAAACATTATATGGGTATATGCTACCTCTGCTTGAGAAAAAAGTGTTATTGCTGTTTTAAAAAAAAGTCATTGTTGCTTCACATTATCTCTTGCACATTTCCTGTAGATCTTATACCAAATAAGTTAATTCTAACAAAATAACACATTAAGACATTGTATGTAGAACTGTGAACGGATCCAACCATTCTGGAGAGTAATTTGGAGCTATGCTCAAAAAGTTATCAAACTGTGCATACCCTTTGACCCAGCAGTGTTTCTATTGGGCCTATATCCCAAAAAGATCTTAGAGGAGGGAAAGGAACCCACATGTGCAAGAATGTTTGGGGCAGCCCTTTTTGTAGTGGCTAGAAACTGGAAACTGAATGGATGCCCATCAATTGGAGAGTGGCTGAATAAATTATGGTATATGTATGTTATGGAATATTATTGTTCTGTAAGAAACGACAAGCAGGATGATTTCAGAGAGGCCTGGAGAGACTTATATGAACTGATGCTGAGTGAAATGAGCAGAACCAGGAGATCATTATACACGGCAACAACAATATTACATGATGATCAATTCTGATGGACATGGCTCTCTGCAACAAAGAATTGTCTGAAACCAGTTCCAGTTGTTGACTGAAGAAAATCATATATACCCAGAGAGAGGGATATGAAATATGGACCACAACATAACATTTTCATGCTCTCTATTGAGGTTTGCTTGCATTGTGTTTCCTTTCTTTGATTTTCTTTTTTTTTCTTGTAGATAAGATTTTTCTTGCACAACTTGTCAAGTATTTCAACATTATTAACACGTAGTGGACTTCCTGCCATCTATGGGAGGGGAGGGGACTGGGGGTAAAATTTGTAATGGAAAGCTTTGTAAAGATCAGTGCTGGGGAACTACCCATACATATGTTATACAAATAAAAAGCTTTAATAAAAAAAAAAAATAACACATTAAGTCAGGTCTAAAAATGTATACCTCATTCAAAAATACCTTCAATCCACTGTTTTTCTATCAATACTTTACCATTTGTTTTTGCATTAGTCATTGCATTGATCAGAGGGCTAAAGTCTCTCAGTGTTGTATTCCTTGTTACATTGCTGTGTTCATTATTTAAATTGTTCTCATGGTTCTCATTTCACTGCATCAGTTCTTATGTATTTCCCACAGTTTCTCTGAATTCTTTGTATGCTTCATATCCTGTAGTATATATTCCATTACATAATTTGTTCAGTTCCCCCTCCCCCCCAAGTTCTTTGCTAATGTAAAAGGTGCAATTACAAATATTTTTCTGCCTTAGACCTTGGTTTACCATCCAGGTAATGGTAAACTGGATCAAAAGATGTACTAAAATTTAGTGACTTCTTTTCTGACTTAATTTTTGGTAAGTAATGGTTCAGCTAGCAGCTATTCCTTTTGTCTCTCTGTGCCTATTACTTTTTCAATTTGCCTTTACTATTCCCATTTCCAGGAAATATACAATGCTGTGGCAGCCATGTATACAAATTGACTTCTTGCTTTTTCCTCCCGTAGGATTTATGACCAGCGTAAAATTGATGAGAATGAAAATAATGGTGTGCTGAAGAAATTTTGTCCTCATCATCTGGTAAATTCCTGATGGATGGTTGGTTTTAAGCTTACCTGACTCATTTTGACTGTCCAGAGAGTGAATGGGTTCCCTAAGGAGGTAGTGGATTCCCTTCAGTAGAGTTTTTCAAGCAAAGGTTGAATGACTACTTGTTAGCTATAGTGGAGAGGAGATTGTTGTTAAAGTTCAGGTGGGACTAGAGGTCCTTTTCAATTCCAAAAATCTGTCTTTCTCAAGTTTGGCCATAAATAGTCACCTAGATTCTTAGAGTTCATCATTCCTCTTTCATTCAGCACTTCCTTTATTGTGAACACTTTTCAGTAAGAGATGGGAAGCCACATTTCAGTGGTTTTACACTTCGAGGTGTAAATAGTTTAGGGGAAATTGAAAAAAAAAAAAAAACTATTTTCCCAAAAAGGTGAATAAGTTTGACAAATGGTTTTATGTCAGTGTCTGCTCTTTGTTGCAGGTAAATAGTGAGTCCAAAGCAAACATCACTTGCCTTGTGTACAGCCATGATGGCACAGGTATGTAGGCAGTCACCAACTCCTAAATTAGCATGACCCCTACAGGGAACAATTGAAAATGAGAAGTATATTCTTTTCAGAGCATACTACTTTGTCACAACTCTGGATAGATCTGATGGGGATTCTAACAATTAACACATCTATAAAATGGGAATAGCATTTCTTTGCTCTGAGATGCAAGGGAGTCCTGCAGAGTATGCAGGTCATGATTTTATTTAGCCAAGCCTAAGGCTTAACTAACTTCACCTAGCATACTCTTAACTCATATAACTTATTCCTAAATTAATAGTTGTTATTCTCCTGAGACCCTGCCTTCTGTGGATAGTATGCCCTAGACACATGGTCATGGCATCATCTCTAGTGTGGTGCATATAATAAGAAACTGTCTTCCAGTTCATCATTCTGATTTCTTCCTATTCCTTCACCACTATATCCTTGTTTCCGGCAGAGCTCCTTGCCAGTTACAATGATGAGGACATTTATCTCTTCAACTCTTCTCACAGCGATGGTGCCCAGTACATCAAGAGATATAAGGGACATCGAAATAATGCTACAGGTAAAGACTTTTGACACATGTGTCATGCTACTCTTTCTGTGGGGAGTTGGACATCTGTAGTACCTGGAGTAGATAGCCATTAGAATTCTCTCCCTGTAATTGTGGGTGGTAAAGGGCTTTTCCACTTGGAATGAAGATCTCTCTGGGTCACAGTACTCAAGATTATTGAGACTCAAAGGGGTTGCTAGGGGAGAAGCTTGTTTGTAGAGGAACCTGGGAAAATCCGTTTAACAATTGATACAGAAAGTCATAGAACAAAACTTGCAAATTTTTGTGCCAAGATTCTGACTACTTTCATTTTGGCACATGGGAATTGTAAGAAACCAACGTATATGTCCTAGTGATGGATAAGGTAGAGGGAAATGGGGGGCAGTGTTGAGCCTCTAATGATTCACGTGAAAGGGAGAGCAGGTGGCTGCTGGTGGGGATAGGGTTATGATCATAGTTGGCATTTATGTAATATATGTTATTTATCTCATTTGACCCTCCCAACAACCATCTGTGAGATACTATAGGTCATATCTTCATTTTACAGATGAGAAAATGAATGTTTAGAATAGTAAATTGCCCATGGCCATACAGCTAATAAAATGCCAGATTTAGGATTTGAATCAAGGTGTTCCTGATTCCTAAGTTCAGCACTTGTTTCCATCATGAGTATTAGCAGTACCTTGAGTGCCAATAAAAATTGACATCTATTCTATTGGTTACTATCATACCTGACCTAAAAGTTATATCTGTTCTGGATGTTGGAGGGTATGGAACTTGATTATAACAGTTCAGATTCCTGACCTATCTTATTAAATACAGAAAATAGAATTCTTTTTTTTTTTCTTCTGATTTTTCAGTATTGGCTGAGATCAAATGCTCAGGTATTTGTTAAACAAATGTTCATCATGCTGGAGAAGCTGATGATTTTGGAAATATGATAAAAAGTTTTTGTGATAAGGTTGTATTTTTCCCCCTAGTAGGTAAATTCTTAGGGTGTAGAACAATAATACCTATATAGCTTTTTATAAATAAAAAGCAATAGACTCTTGAGTAGATAGCCAAATAGGCTAATAATGGATATCCCACATGAATCATCAAACTGGATAGATTAAAGTTGGTCAATCCTCAGTAGTGTAGTGGAGCACATAATGTACTTAGAATCCAGGAAACCACAATTCATATCCCAGCTCTGTCACTTAGAAGCTGTGTGACCTTGGGCAAACCACACTCCCTTTCTGAGATAATTTCTTGTTAAGATGAGGGATTTGGATAGTTTGTACAGTTCTTAACCAACTGCAACATTTTTTGATGTTGGATTACCAAGTACCTGCTGTAAGAGTAGCTATTTGGAAGAATACAAATAAGCTCTGGGATCTGGTGGTTCCTTCTCTTGTGGCCATTTGCTATATGCATGTGCTTGCTTGAGTTCTTTATAAATGAAAAAGATCCTTTGGCTCAGACCTGAGCTAGAACTAGTGCTGGTGCTGAATGGGGAACATGAGCTGGAATATCTGGGCATTTTGCTCTGAGCAAGGCAGATGGATACAGGCCTGGTGCCAACCCTCATATGGGAATCTTTCCCCTCACTTCCCATTTCAGTGAAAGGCGTCAATTTCTATGGCCCTAAGAGCGAATTTGTGGTGAGCGGCAGCGACTGTGGGCACATCTTCCTTTGGGAGAAATCGTCCTGCCAGATCATCCAGTTCATGGAAGGGGACAAGGGAGGCGTGGTGAGTGTGGTGTGGTGGGTCTGGCTGGTTCCCCAGCCCCCCAACCACTAAGGTGGGTATAGGCAGCACATAACATCCTCTTTGTGACAGGATTGTATCCCAGGGGTCCATTCAGCTAAATTAGAAGACAGTAAGTAGCCTAAGAGGTTTTGAGATATTTGAGAAATATGTGCCAACCTTGCTGTTTCCATAGGGTTTTTTCTTTTTTCTTCTTTCCTTCTACAATTTTCTCTTAGATCTCTTTCCTTTTAAGGCAGGGTCATCCAGAAGAAAATAAGAACCATGTATAACAAATATCTTCTTTCTAATGTGCAGCAACTCTTTTTAGCATTAGCTTTTCCTAGGAAAAAAGTGATTTGGAGGTTATGTATAGTCTTCTCACTATAGCCTAAGGCTAAGCCAGTATATTTTCTAGTAAGGGAGCTATTGTCAAGGAACCTAGTATATATCCTTGTCTCCAGTATAGTTTTATTGGATCCATACTCTGCTACCTCTTTCTTACCTTACATAAATACATTTGAATACAAGAAAATACATGTAGAGTTGGGGTAGAAAAAGTGTGACACCAGAAACATTGATGGAAGTTACCTCATTGGTTATATCCTTTTCTCTTCCTTCACTGTCTCCTCTTGCGTGTGTGTGTGTGTGTGTGTGTGTGTGTGTGTGTGTGTGTGTGTGTGATCTCAGAGAGGAAAACTAAATACATCATTATATTTAATTGTTTGAGGACCTGAATTTGAATCCCATTCCTACTCAGAATTCTCAGAGCCTGAGTTTCCTAGCAATAAAATGAGGGTTTTGAACCAAATGAACTCCTAAAGTCACTTTCAGTTTTAGATTACATTATCTGACTATAGATTGAGAATATAAGAAGGATTTATTGTGTTGGAAAGAAAGCCATCTGTTATCCTTGACTGTCCAGTACTTTTTAGAAGCTAAGAAAACCCAACTCCAGCTGTAAGAAGTTACAGCAATCTCAGTATTTTGAAACATGGGGCTGAAGAGAACTGACATATCCTATTTTATTTCTATGGTCTTTTAACATGTTTCATTATTGCTTCTATCTTGATAGATGGCAAATACCTCCTGACTTATTTGGAGTGATAAAAAAGTCAGGATCCTGTTTTGTGTTCTGCAATTTATTCTTGTTTATTTAGTTTACTCCAGTGGTGCTGCCTTCTTTGGAGGTGATCCTGGATTCTTAAAAGCAGTGCCAGCAGAACACAAGCTCTGGCAGGTTCTAGAAAGGCTTCTGCACAGGCTCAGCAGCAAGCCTTTTTTTGTGGACTCGGCCTAGTTAGTAACAAAGCAGCATGTTACTAGTATGATGGCCAGTAGGTCTTGTATTCTTTGGGCATGGAAACTCAGGGGAACCCCCCCTCTTCCCCCCTCACCCCTCACTCCTCCAAGAAAAAGGAAAAGAAAAAATAGTGTCCCTCAGACCTGTGCAATGCCTTTCAGATTCTTTATTGATGGTAATAAAGTTGTAGGAAGAGAGGAAGAACATTCTAAAAAATCACAGTTTTTAGACCATTTATAAACATTTATCTATTGACTCTAGGGATTTGGACCTTATCAATATTGACATTCTCATTGTAAAAGAAAAAAAAGCTATAAGGAAGCAATCTCTAAATGGAAAATGGCTTACAGGCAGTCCTTGAAGGTACAAATAAACTGATGGAGTTGGCTTTGTCATAGGTAACAAAAAATATTTCAAGAAATATTTGTTCATCTCTGTATTATCTCATACTTTTCCCCTCATATTTATGATGAACATAAGCAAAAAGGAGATAATTTATACATAGGCATCAGTTGCTGAGATTTAGGAGTTAGTGAAATTATATTAAAATTTTAATAAAATATAATTTAAATACCTGGTGCCTATAATGAAAAGGTGAGTCTGGAGGAGGGTAGGGTGTGTGACCAAAAAAACAAATGTATTGAAAATATGACTCAAGATCAAAAAAACAAAAGTTTGAAAAACTTTTAAATTGCTCTGGTAACTTTATTTTATTGTGTCAGAAATAAACCTTTTTCCCAAGAAGAAAGACAAGAATCACTGGATATTGGTGAGAATTGAACAGTCTCACAGAATTGAAATTAACTGCCTAGCTAAAGAATGACTGGCTAGGAGCAGCTAGGTGGCACAGTGGATAGAGCACCAGCCCTGAAGTCAGGAGGACCTGAGTTCAAATTTGGTCTCAGACATTTAACATTCCCTAGCTGTGTGACCCTGGGCAAGTCACTTAACCCCAATTGCCTCAGCAAAAAAAAAAAAAAAAAAGAATGACTGCCTGCTGATAAAGAAATTGTTTTCAAATCTTGTTTTCTCTGCATTGTTGGAGCAAAGATTACAATTAATACTCCAAATTAGAAAAAACAAACGTGAAATGAATTGGTACTATTAGGAAGTCCAGCCTGGTTTATTTTAAAAGATTATTGAGATGAACATATGAGAAATGAATAAAGGAACAGCCATTAACGCAGATGATCACTATTCTCTCTAGAAGTTTAACCTATGTAGCAGTCATCACAACAAGCAGACCAAAAGAGTTTAGGAACCACCTTAGCAAATTTCAAGAGAAGCACAGCATTCAAATGCAACATGGGATTAGAATATAAATTCATTCATAAAATCTTACTCTAAATGATAGTGGAAAGTTATGAGCAATTTCAACTCATGAAAGAGCAAGGAATAGTGGAGAGGAAAATAATTTAATCTTGTGTGGACCCAATTAAGCCAAATCATCACAAGCACATTTAGAAATGAAATTTGAAGGACAGCAAACAGATTATGGAAAAGATCTGTTAAGATTTTTACAACATGATATTTTTCTTCATCAGTGATAACAGGGTCACCAAATTTGGACTCAGTTTGACAGTCCCTGATGTGCTTACATGAGAAAATAGAAACGGCCTCAGAGAAAACAAAAAAAAAGGAGTTTTCACTAAACCAGACCAACAACATAAGGAAGTCTCTGTGGGAAACAATAGTTTTGAGAGTGCTGAAGGATTGATTTTCAAGATATTTGAAAATGGGGAAGATATCAAACAACCAGAAAAAAAATATTATTACCAAAAACAAGAAGTTATTAGTTATGGTATGACCTAACCATATGATGACTGCCTCATCTCTAAAATATTTAAGAACTGACAAAACATTTTCTTGATGAAAAATATGATATGGGCACAGATAATCATTCTCAACAATTTTAGGATAGATTAGCTTTAGTCACATTGTAGGTTGAAAGGTACAGTGAATATAAGAACCTATAATTGCTTATTATTTGTTGGTTTAATTTGAAAAAGCATTTGATTTGCTAGAGCTTGAAAGCTCTCTGGTGGTATATTATATACTTTTGGGAAGATCATAAAATGTCCCTCGATGTGTACAACATAATTTATTTCATTCAAAAATCTGATTGTTACTGTTGTTTGTGGTGTAAGATGGGAGACATGCTCCTCACAGATGTTTGCCACTGTCATGGAAAATGACCTGTTCAGAATATAGATTGACAAAGGCATTCCCTTTTTGTTTGTGAATAACATGTCAATTGAATCATACCCTAGACCACTATAGTTTCCCAAATGGGATCTGTAATCACTCTGAAGAATTCAGCCTAACTATTCACACATGAAAAACTATGTAGGTGAAGAATTCCTGTTATCAAGATCATTTGATAGTGAGACAGTTCCTAGAACTGGTCCATTAGTACATATATTTTGGATAAATGCTGCAGGTGGATAGTGAGCTCTGTCCATAATTAAATAGAAGAGAGTGATAAGATTGCATTTGGGATATTATACAGTGCTCTCAACGACCTAAAGGGCTAAAGAACCCCTAAGTTTCTCCTTAATAGAAAAATCTGTTTTGAACACCAGCCTTCTTCCAGTGATGCTTTATGGGGAACAATTATGCACTTTCACAGTCTTGAAGGAATCAAAATGTTAGATTAGGGCAACAGTGAATGTAAATAGGCTGCAGTTTACTAAAGACAATATACTTAAAGAAAAAAAAAACAAGCATAAATGTTATCTTTGAAGAAATACATGAAAGGAAAAGGAGATGGGCTAATCATACAAGACTGAATGATAAATACTGGATAGCCTTTTTGCTACTCTGGTATCCACAGTTCTTGCAAGGTCTAGAGGACATCTATATTCCTTCAGTCTATAGATTTACCCTTTGTGGAAGATTTATGGGAAAGCATGGACGAATCACATAGGATGAGAAAGGGTGGGTGGATTTGTACTTGGATTGTTGGAAGGAATATTTTAATGAAAACACAAAATTCATTATGAAGTATTATAGTAGTAGCATACGTTTACACAGCTTTAATGTTTTATAAAATAGTTTTTCTCACAATTCTCTGAAACAAGTTTAGTATAAGTATACTTATTTCTGAGATCAGAGAAGGAATGACAGTTCTATGACAGAGCCAGTATTTTACATGAGTCTTCTGGTTCTAGATCTATTATTTATGTGACACAATTATCACTTTGATCAAATAAAGGATTGCTTAGAATTTTTATTCTTGCCCCAGCTAAACTGGGACTACTTTGGGATCTCAGTGCCCTTATGATCTAAGTGTAACCAGAGTTGTTTCATTAGTTTTTCCCTTTCCCTAGCTTCCTGAAAGTGATGGAAAGTAGGGAACTCGGTATTTGTCTTGCTAGAATGAGCTCAGGTCTGAGACAAAATTGGTTACCACCTACAGTAAGTAAAAGCAAACCTAGCAAAAATAAATCTCAAAGAAGAATGTATAGTTAGAAGTTAGCAAATGAACTTGATGCTTTTATTTGGAGTGGGGTGGGAAAATTGTTATTCCTTCTTAATCCCAAAGAGATGAAATAGGCACTTTAGAGCTTTCCTCATTTCTGTTAGCATTCCAAAATGACAAGGCTCTGTGCCTGGAGATAACAGCTTTAGCACTGGCCACTTTTGGATCTGGCAGTATGGTCTGATTCAAGCACTGATTTGGGAGGACAATTTCTTAGGAAGGAGACTCCCTACTACTTATCAGTCCTGATTTAGTGATTAAAGTCTCAGTGCTAGAAGCAGAAGACCTTAATTAAGGCTATTTCCAGCCCTATCCTTAATCCCTTTATAAGTTAAATGATTGCTTTGAGCCTATTTATTCCCTTAAAGGTGGGTCCTGTAATACCCCTAGACATGGGCTTAATTCTGTATCTGAAATATTAGACTTCATAGCAATATTATCATGAAATATAACTGGAGAAGAGGCTTGAGAGGTTATCTAGTCCAGACTTCATTTTACAGGTGAGGGAAACTGAAGCCTGAAGAGGTCCCAAGTCTTATTGATGCCTAAGCCAGGACTAGAAGCAGGTCTCCTGACTAGCCTTGGTCTCTGACCATAGTCCTTAAGTACATATTTTTGCTACCATTCAACTCCATAAAGGTAAGGAGGAATTCCTGGATTCTTGGTATCTTTGTCTGAACTCAGACTTTCCACTCAGCCCAGTAACCCAAGGCTACAGCTCTTTACATTTGCATAAAGAATATTGGTTGGATAAAGTGTGTGATTTAAATCATTTGGTAAAAAGATTTTAGACACACTTTACTTATAATGAAGGGCAGAAATGCAGACCATGACAGATATTTTCTATTGATTCCAGGTCTAATCCTCCTTTCCCTTTTCCCATTGTCATGTGGTGAGACAACTATGATTCATGTTATTCTGATCGAAGTAACTTTGAGATCCTTACTCCCAAGCTTAAGAAGGAAATCTCCTGTTGTTGTTGTCTCTCTTTAAACAAAGTTCACAGTGTTGTAATTGGGAAGAGCTTGTCTGAAGGAGGGAAAGGGGCATTTGAGCCTAACACCAGATCAGTTCCATTTTCCTTTGGTTGTATTTCCAGTTGTTCTCTTCCCCTCCATGAGACTAGGACTTGCCTCTTTTTAGCTAATGGAGATATAAGCCAGTATCCCCTAAGGGGGTTAGCATCTGTAGGATAGGTTTTTGCTTCATTGCTTAGTCTAGTGTTGCCTGGTCCTCAGCCTTTTTTTTTTTTTTTTTTAAATACAGGTTGAAGAGTGAAGACTAGTAGATCTGTGATTTCCTTGGTTGTCCCTTTGCTTCTTGAGACTTCTCTGGGCAACAGTGTGTGTAGTAGGGTTATTGTGACTGAACCTAAGACTGATCCAATGGCTATAAGCACAAGTGTAGGGGTGGAATGATGAGTAGAGTCCATAAAGTGGTTTTAGGGCCACACTTTATTTCCAAGTACTTTTCTTGTCCCACATCTGACTCCAAAATTTGGAAATAACTATTTCCAAGAGACCAGCTCTTTCAGGGAAAGGTGGAGTCATTCCTCTCCTGCACAATCCTAGGGAAGAGCAACCCTGGTTAATAGGGTTAATAGGCCTTATTAACCAGGGCCTGTTATTTTCATTTTAGACAGCAGGGGGCAGAGGAGTCTTATCTCGAAAGAAATTTTTCATGCTTTGTGTTTGTCCTGCTTTGTACACAGAGAAGTGACCATGACAGGGTTTATAGTAACCTCACGGATTTGCTCTGTGTCAGAATAAGGTCAAGGGGATTATGTTCTGTTGAGGTTAGCAGACAGGAGGATCTTTGGGCCTATATATATAGGTCACAGAAAAAGATAATTTGGGATGCCAAAAGGCACCAATCTCTGCTCTTTGTATCTTCCTTCATCAAGTAAACAAATCTTAATTGAATGTTCTTCATGTCCATTTCTGTTATATTTTTTGTGGGTGTAGGTACCACTTGGTGAAAACTGCTAAAACACCTTTCCTAGTGTCTGATGATTGGAACTTTGAGACTGGATTAGGTCTTTTGAACCATGCTTTTGCAGTAGTAATGTCAGTGGGGAAGAGTAGGCCAAGTGATTAAGCATAGGCTTGTATTAGGGGGGAGTTAAATGATTGAAACATGTTAGGGGAAAACTGGTTAACTCTGGTCTTTGCTGTTACTACTTCAGAGCATCTTGTGGTGTCTTTTTTCATTCACATATAGGGTCCAGTTAGCTTAGGTTAGTAGCATAGTTGTGGCTTTGCTTCTGTCTGCCCAATTCCCTAAAACTGTAAGCCTTCCTGCCAACTTTGTGAGAAAGGAGCCTTTGGAGAGCAATCAGTGTTGAAGCCTCGTTTTCCTCTCCTTCACACCCTGAACCAGTGCTTGTTCTTTCTTTCTTCTCAGGTGAACTGTCTAGAGCCCCACCCCCACCTGCCTGTGCTAGCCACTAGTGGTCTAGACCATGATGTCAAGATCTGGGCACCTACAGCTGAGGCTTCCACGGAACTAACTGGCTTAAAGGATGTGAGTGACTGCTAACACAAGTTAACCCTTTAATTCCTGTCCTTTGGTGTCCCCTTCACTGGCTCCTATTTATAAAATAGGGCATCTTTCTCCTTCCCCACATTATTGCCCTTGTCCTTTCTAGACTTACCCCCATGTCAGTTTGGTCTCTTTTTCCATAATTGCTAGGAGGAGAAAGACTCTTGGAAGAAACTTTCAGAACCAAACCCCTTGCTGTTTAGTTCTTAACTCAGTGACTCTCTCCCTAGTGCTAGCTGCATTCTATACAAGTAGTCAGGGGTTTTTCCCCAATGCAGAGATCCCACTTTGGAGGATGATACCTCCAGTCTTCCAGGTCAGGCCATAGGCACATAAGTACCTCCTACTTAGGTTTTATTCTCTTGGGTTTCAGGTGATTAAGAAGAACAAACGGGAGCGGGATGAGGACAGCCTGCACCACACGGACCTGTTTGACAGCCACATGCTCTGGTTCCTCATGCACCACCTGAGGCAAAGACGACATCACCGGGTAAGTTGGGATGGGTTAGGGAAAATCTCTTATCCCATTGTTCCCAAGAACATTATTCTTATCAAATTGGAGTCCCCTCATTAGGAGGTTTAGACAGTAGTATTGAGTATCTCCTTCCCAACCCATACTCCTATTCTGAAGAGAAAAATGGAAGGTCTCTGTTGGATTTCTCTTGCCTATCCCAGCACCCTCTTATCTGGCCGTACCCCAAGAGAGCCACATGATTGCATTTTCTTTCAAAAGCCCTAATGTTCTCAAACAAGAGCCACCATCAGGAGAGCTGGCACCTATGTTCTTCCCCTGCCCTAGAGGAGACATGCTAAGAAGGGTTCTAGGTTTCAGTAACCTATTCAAATCTGAAAGCTCCTAGCTTCCTCTCTGATAGGAATGTTGTTGGGAAGGGGGAAGGTGTTTGGAATCTTAGGATCCTTATCTTTCGATGATTCCTATGGGCCCCAGTGTTCCCTTTCCTGGTTTGAAGGCCTGCCCTGGGGGTAGTCACTAACACAACCCCTCACCCCACCAACAGCGCTGGCGGGAGCCCGGGGTCGGGGCCACAGATGGAGACTCAGATGAGTCCCCCAGCTCCTCAGACACATCGGACGAGGAGGAGGGCCCAGACCGGGTGCAGTGCATGCCATCCTGAGAGCCCTGAACTCCCTCAGGAGGGATGAGTGGTAGGGAAGGGGAGGCAGCTGGGGCCAGCTTGCCAACCTGCTCTGCTTCTCAGGGGGCATGAGGCTGCCCCTCTCCTGACCTACCCAAGGCCCTCACATTCAGCAGCATTGCACTTTGGACTTTTTGCTTTAGAAAAAGAAAGACATCCAAGGGGGAAGGACAGACCAGAGGAGGGAGACAAAGCATTAAGATGCACAAGGGGTGGGTGGGGGGTTGAGCCCAGAAATGTGGTTTGTGGAGAGGTGCACGGGACTCTGCAAAAATGGACTCTCCTCAAATCTTTTTTCTTTACTTTCTTTCTTTCTCTCTCTCTCTCTTTTTTTTTTTTTTTTTCGCCCTGTTGTGTTAGTGTGGTTTTTTTTTGGGGGGGGGGCACAGAATTACCTTTTTTCTTCCTTGTTTTTGGGGGCAAGGAGCCAAGGGATCTTTGGCTGCTCAGCACCATGAAGCCAGAGTGGGAATGGAGAGACCATTCCTTCTCTGGTTTAGTTTTTTTGATTTTTTTTCTTTTTTCTTTTTTTTTTTTTAAGCCTGGGAAAGCTGCATTTTCTCCTCCTTTTCCCTCTACCCCCCCCCACCTCCTTTAATCCCTGCTTGTTCAGGGTATTTCCACTCCTGCTAGGACTCCTGCCTCTGAGCCCCAACTATCCCACTCACCTCTTCCCTTTTTGTCCTCCTTTACATATCACAGTGTTTTGCACTTGATTTTGCCCCCTTCCTTCTCCTTTCATCTTTCACCTCACCACCTAAAGCAGGATGGCAAAGAGGTGGGGGAGATGGATGAGGATGGGGGGAGGGGATGTGGATAGGAAGGATGTTAACTTTTCTGTTATTTTTAAGGAAATGTATGTTTGGCGGCGGTAATGTCCCTTTCCCTATCACTGTTAGAGGCCTAATTTTATATCTATAAATATATTAAAAAGCAAATCAAACTTGGATGTCATCAAGTTAAAATTATTGTTAAGGTTTAAATATATGCTCTCTCTGAATACAATAAAGGGACTGGGTGGGAGGATTTTAAGGAAGGGAGTGGGATTAGTGATGGGGATGACAAGTGGAGTTAGCTTCCCCTTTTTGTCCCCAACATACATACCTATTTGGAGTTTTCTTTTTTGGATCCTAGGAGTCTGGAGGAGGGGAATCTCCCCAACTTTAGAACACAGCTGCCATGAGAAATAGGGAGGGCCTCTCATTACAATTTGGATGCTATCCTTCCCTTAGCCCCTGAAACCTTGCCTCTGCTCAGTTTTGGTGTTTTTTATTTTTGTTTTTTTGGTGAGGTGGTGGGGTGGTTCAGGGAATTTGTTCTCTTAGGCCCAAATGCTAGACACCCATTAGAAGCATGACTTGACTGGGCCATAGAAAGGCTATCACTTTTTAAAAGCTTGTTTCTTTTTCCTTTACTCACTTAGAGTGACATAGACCTCCACATACCCCCCACATCATCCAGCCCCTCCTCTCACCCCTTCCAGCAGGAGCCAGTGCTCCAAGAGAAAGGTGAGACTTTAAGACTTCACAGATTCCCCTTTCCTTTGAGGACACCAAGCAGGAGGGTTCAGCCCTATGGAAAATGACTGGTAGCAGAGAAGAGTGGCTTGGGGATGGGTCCCTTTGCTTAGGCATTTTGGTCAGGAAATAAAGGGTATTCAAAATGGGATTATGGCCCTGAAGCCCCTGGCCCTGAGTGTTCTTACTGTGCTTCCTTCAATCCCAACTCTCCATCGAGCCCTGCCATAGAACACTCTGCTTTGGCCTAGAGCAGTAAAACTCCTCCTACGCCTGCCCAGTTAGGGAAGATGAGTTGGACTCTTCTCTCCCTAATACTTTACCCAGCAGCTCTCAGGCCAGATGTTAACTATTCTACCCCTCTCCGTGGAGGATGTGAGAGAAAACTGAGTGGTCTGAGTCCCTTATTGCTTCTAGGGTAAAGTGGGTTGGTTGGGAAATAAAGCACTCCGGAGTTTGTTGTATTTTCTCTCAGTAAAAGCATTTTTTTCTGACTTTCTCTGCTGCCGTGTGTGGTATATGGGATCTTCACTGAGGGCTCTTGCTCCTCCCTGCTTTATGCCTGGCTTTCTTTGACCCTTTTTTCTACCTCAGGGATTCTCACAAGTGGCCTCCAAAGAGGTATTTTAGACTCTCAAAGCCCAAACCCGAGCCTGGCACTTCGTAGCTTAATGAAGTTTATGGAGGGGACTTGCTCCAACTTTAAAAACCTAGTTACCCAGACCCCCTTGTTAATAAAACCACAACCACAAAAGAGGCAGCATTTAGCGCTTGTGTGGCTTGCATGAATCTCCAAATTTTGACTTCTCACAGATACTCCAGAACCATAGTTTTTTCAGTACAATCACCTTTATTCCAGGGTTAGAACAAGGTCGTGCACACTGCAGACAGAGGGGTACAGGGAAGGGTGACTCTCACTGCAGTGCAGGATAGTGGGAGGGTGGGTTAGTATTTTTTTTTTTAATTTGTCTTAGAGAAAGCAAGGGACAGGGAATTTTAAATGAAAGTGACCCTGCCTTTGTTCCCTCCTCCCCCTTCACTCTCAGCTAAAGATGAGGTGGCACTCCTCCAGCCCCAACATTATATACCCCCTAACATAGGAAGTAAGAGCTCATTTCTCTTCCCAATTCCACCAATCTCCTGTTTGCTTTGGGGAAAAGGAGCCAGAGCCCCCTTAACTCCTTGGGAAAAGCCAGGTAGGACTAAGGGGTCTCAGGAAGGTCCTTAAGGCAAAACCGCGGAGTGTGTAGAGGTGTTTGTTAAGGCAGGTGTCTGCAGCAGTGGCAGGATGGAGAAGCTGGGTATAGAAGTTGGGGTATTTGGGGAAATGGGTAACCTCCAGCCCTCTGGCTTCTTCCTTCATCGAATAACTGGCTTATCCCTCTTACTTTCTTCCTACTTTTACTTCCTCCCTAAAAGCATCACACACAAAAACCTACTCTAAATCCACACTAGGCTTGAATGTGATTCTTTTTTTAAAATTGCCATCTTTTCTGTTTTGGCAGCCCTTCTATGCCACCCCACCTCCCCCCATCCTTTTCCCAAGCTCTCTGGTCTGACCTAGACAATAAGTTAACGCTAGAAACCACAAAAGGGCAAACATGGCAGTGCGGGTTTAATATACATATATGTAGAATATATATGTACACACAGTTAGCACGGTCAGGGTAGGGAGGGGCATCTTGGGGTCCAAAGGCTAGGGTCAGTATCCCCTAGTGGTTTGGCTAGGAAGTGGCCATAAACCCAAGGGGGCCAGGAAATGGGGCCAAGTGGAGGAGTGATCAGTGCTCCCCCTCCCAGACTGAGCCAGGTCTCTTGCCTGGGGGTGCAGAATTAGTGCAAAAGAAAATACTGTTGTTTCCCCCTCCCCTTAACTATTATCTGGGAGCATTCCAAGTTTGAAGTGATAGGGGCAACTCCCCATTAAGCCAGTGGTGGGGCCCTGGGCCCTGAAAGTAGAGGACAGATTGGGATCGGAACCTGTAGGCCCAAGAAGATCCTAGGTTGGAGTGTTTTTCATGGGGGAGGACTGATTAAGGATAGCCCTCTAGTCTTCCTCAGGTTCACTGTGAAACAGTCACAAAGAGGAATGGAGGAGCAAAGAAAGGACACCTGCTCTCTGCTATCTCTTCTCCCCCTCCCCCCCCATTTTTGACTTCCTACCAACTCTGCCTTTCAGGAGTGGAAAGCAAACAGGGGTTTCAACTTTAGGGAAATTTTGTACCCATCTCAGGTGGGTGAGAAGTGAAAAGGGGTTTACTCATGCCCTTCCAATCCTGTTAGAGAATGGAGGGGAGGGCATCATGGGGATCTGCCCTATAGCTCAGCTGCAGTGCATGAATCTTAAACTCATTGAGCCATCCCCAAGTGGGGAACTCAAGTTCACTCCTGGGCCACATTGGCCTAGAACTACTACTTTTCTTTCCTTATGTCCTCTTCAGCCCATTGGGGCCCTTCCCAACCTCTCAACATTCTTAGTTTTCCTCATCCCCATCTTTCCTCATTTCATTGGAAAAAATCACCCCCACTCTGCTCCTAGACTTTTTTGTGGGGGGCATAAAGAGATAAGGGAGTGGGAGATGTAGGGGGAATGTGCTGATTTCTATTTGCATAGAAATAGCCCCCACCTCCCCCTGGAGTGGGGGGGAGTAAGACCCCATATCCTGCCCCCCCCCAGGAGGGGGGACTAGGTGAGCTAGACAGACAGACAGACAGCCAGAGCGTGCACACACACATTCGTGTGCGCACACACACAATTGGGAGTGGTTAAGACCAGGTTAGTGAATAGGTAAGGTAGGGGGTAATGGTGCAGTGCTTGCCCCTGCCCCCTCCCCAGGAGGATGGGGGTGGTCCACTGAAGGTCCAACCTTCCTCCTCTTCTTCTCCTCCTTCAAGCCTTCTTGGGCGGGGGAGCCAGCTTAATGATTTCTTCCTCTGAGGGCTGCCGGATGATATCTGAGGAAAAGAAGCAATGAAACCAGGAAGGGCAATGACTACAGGGCATGAGGAATGGCTTCTTAATGAGAGGAAATAAGACCTGTAAGGCTTTTTTTTTTTTTGGCCTTTTATTCCTTCCAGCCAGGGACCATAACCCAAGCATATGGAGGCCCAGCCCCCTCCCTTGGTACCCAAGGAATCCTGTGGTGGGAGAGAGTTAGGGATAGAAGAAAGTGCAGAGAATGACTTGTGCCAGTGAGTAGGAAGGCAAAGAAAGTGATGGTAAAGAATATAAGAGGTTGGCTACTTATGGGGCTACCTCAGGTAGTATCTCATACCTTTGTACTTCTTGGCACTAGGAATGCGGGTCAGCTTAGTGTCCAGCTCATCCTCCTCAGAGATCTTTAGCACACGGGTCCTGTAGTCAACCACCATGGTGAGCAGATCTGGTCGCCTTGAAATCTCAAAGATGTGCTCTATGTAGGAGAGGTTATCTAGAGAGATGAGGGCAAGCAACTCAGAGCTGGTCACTAAAATACACATCTCCTCCATCTTCTGCTCGGTCCCTGACTCCTCTGGGTGTTAAGAGCCCAGATTGAGCATAGATGGGAAAGGTGAAGTTTGAAAGAAGCTCTGAGGATAAATGAAGCTTAAGAGTGCTAAAGAAGTCTGGACCTCTAAAAATCATTGTAATCACTGTAATTACATTGCAATAATAATGATAGTTCACAGTGATTTAAAGTTATTACAAAAGCACTTTGCTCACAAACATCCTTGTGAGATTATGAGTGACTATTTTCTCTATCACACAAATAAGAGAAAACTGAGGCTCAAAGAGATTGTGACTTGTTCATAGTCACACCTAGTAAAGAAAGACTGGAGCCAACATTTTAATAAAATACAGTCTTTTCATTGCATCACCTCACTGGTAGGGAGCATATGGCCACTGCCAGGTTATCTGCAACATTAGGAATTGAATGTAGAGTGGGTCAGGGTTTTCAGCTGGTGAAGAAGAGGAATTCCTGCTCCCCATACCTAAACACAGTATTGTACCAGTAAGTAATGCTCCACAGAAATTCCAGTGTGAAACTGCTATATATTTTAAGAAAATTTCTCATGTAGGACTGGGTAAAAGTCTGGGAGGTTTACGAGGAAGGGTAAGTAGACACGCCTGCCCCTAAATGAATACTACTTGGATGGGTCTGGCAAGCACGAGGAGGCTTTCTGATCCTCCAAGTCTCAGAAATTGATCTAAGTGTGGAGGTCTAATGGTCATGCTGAAGTTTCTCATCTTCAAGGGTGTGCACGTGCATACACACGCACGCACACACGCACACACACACACACCTTTGTCCAATTTGTTGTGGGTCTCGAGGAAGTGAAACCAGGCACTACCAGTAGTGATCTCCTCACTTTTCTCACTTGGGATGTCTTCTTTGCAAGCAGACTTAAGCTGTTCCAGGTCCTCATGGGTGATGTTATCAGTCAGGTCCTGTAGGAGGGTTCCGTACTCTGCCATGGTTGAAGGTTCCAGGGAACTGAACCAGAAGAAAGAAGTTCAGACCATGTTAATCCCATTGCCCTCACTTAGCCTTTCTACTTATGGGTGAGGCCATAGCTCTTGATTGAATCAAGGGAAGATGGTCTTTGGCTCCTTGAGGCCTTTTCCACACCCAGGAACTTCCAGGTACATACTCTCTATACAAGGTATAGGAGAGGGAAGAATAATCAGGAAATGCTTGGAAAAGAAGGCCCAAACCTTGGCAGTTGCTTCTGCCCTGGAGGAGGAGCTACAGGAAGTTGGGAGGCAAACAGATGGGGGGGGTGGGGAGGGAAGGGACCACAAAGACAGACACACCCCTTTCCCTATCCTCCATTTTTCCTTCCCCCCTCCCTCTTATCAGTAACCCTGGCAACTGTTCCCCTGAAGGAGGCGGTTACCATGACAATCTAGCTTCTGACTTTCTCACCCACTGTCTACTCTGCCTCCCCCCCTCAAAAAAAAAAAAAAAAAAAAGCCTAACTACTGAGAGTGGCTAAAAGGAAGGCTTATGAGGGGGTTATTCAGCATAGAGACCCAAGAATCAAAGTTCCTTTTCTCTTCTAAGGAGCTTGGGCCCCTTCTTCTGTCAGAGTAGCATTCCCTCAAAACAGGGTAAGAAAATCCTTTCCCACTGAGATATGCTCTAGAAGCTCCTGTTGCAGCCCCCCTCCTCATTGAGTCACTTTTGGATGGAAGCCTGTTACCCTTTCTTCCCCCCTTCCCATTATGGTCCCTCTATGTTCAGTACTGCATTCAGCCCCAGAGGGAAGGCAGGGAGCAGTGGTCCCTTCATCTCCTCACTTACCCCCTGCAGGGTCCTTTCTCTGCTCAGACTGGCCCATAGCTCCTACTCAACCTTTTTTCTCCCAGGCTTTGTGGTCCTTTGTACGTCCCCCTCGCCCAGGAATACCAAGCGGCTAGTGCTGGCCTCCTGCCCAGTTCCCAGGCCGGCTGGGTGGCATTGGGGGTGGAGCGGACAGAAGGATTTCTAGGGTGGTATCAGAATAGAGGTGGGGATAGACTAGACTCACACCATCCTTTCTGGGTCAGCCTCCCTTATGTCTAGTTTGTCTTGTTGTTTCCCCTCCTACACATCAGGAGCTCCACCAATTCTGACCTCTTCTTCCAAGCTTTTGTCCAGCTTTGGTGCTGTCATGATTTACAAGATTTGGGGTCAGAAGATCCAGGTTTGAATTTGAACTCTGCCACTTGCTATCTGACCATGAGCAAGTACTTCTTTAGCACTAGTTTCTTTTGTAAGTTGAAGGAATTGAATTCAATGACCTCTTAAGGTTCCTTCCACCATTAAATCTATGACACTAAACTCTCCTGGCTGGGTCTTCATGGGGGAACCCCACTGTTGTCCTTATTGCCAGTCTTTATCCACTGAAATGCATTGCCCCACTCTCGGGAACTCTAGTTTTAGGAGATGGAGAGAAGCAAGGACCAGATATAGTTTAAGCTCCCCCTAAATCTTCATGTCTCTTTTATTGAGAAATACAAATAAGGAAGAAGGTAAGGATCTAAATACTGACCCTGAGAGGGACTGGGTCTATAGAGGATGGGATAAAGTTAAAACATTTGGGAAACTGCTTCCTCACTTTCAAAGGTGTGAATCCCTCTAGAGATTAGTTTAGGAATGGCAATGATTAGTGGGAGGGTGATATACCAGACGACCACAACTTTTTTTCCTTCTCCTAACAGCCTTCTCCAAATTGAGGCTGTCCACAAAATGACATTTTCTTAACATGCCTCCAGCATTCTCATAATACTGCACCAAACCTTTCCCTTCTAGCCTATCCTGTCAAACATAAAACACATTGGGTCATAAAGAAATTGAGAGCAGACATTGGACATCTCATAATAAGCCAGGACATTGGAGTTGCCATTCTTAGTCCCCTGCTCAGACTAGGAAAAACAAGGTTCCCTCTAGGCAGGCACTATGACACCAAGACAAAAAAGAAGAAGAATCAAGTGTGTCCCATAATAAGCCTCAACAATCCAGGCACACAAACTCAACTTTTCACACCTAGGTGCAGTCAGACAGAAGTGCCCACTGGTGACTTACAGGCCCTAGCTGAGCTTAGAACAATGCTCTCTGCCTGTCAGCACCAGGAACTGTCTCCACCCAGAAATCTAGGTCACAGCCAGCTAGCTCCTGTGTTGCCCAACCCCCTTCCCAGGGACAGACAAAATGGGTGGGATGGAAGATGATGGGCAGAAGATGTGGGGAGTCGGGGGACAGGGATGGGGTGTAGGAACTGAAAGGGGTGAGGAAAAAGAAAAGGAACAGGTCACCCAACATGCCAAAAGTATCTGCTTTTTCCCAAGATCAAAAGGCAAGAGCACCCTTGAAAGGTTATCTATGGGCCAAGGGGGGGGGGGGGGAGTCTGTGACAGGGAGGAAAAATGGGTGTGTGCTGCATATATCTGGGTAAATAAGCTCATTTTCATGAGTATGTCGTTGATCATCTTGACAGTCATACTCTATGTGTGGGTATGTCTGTCTGAAGAGAAGTGATGGAGTCACAGGTGTTAAATGTGAGACAGATGTACAAGGAATTAGTGTGTGTGAGATCCAAACCCACAGACTCTAAAGGAAGAGGGTAGCTCAGTGCTGAGAATGGCAATGCCAAAGGGATGGGGCAGTATGTGAGCACTCACATCTTTATTTGGCACTGAGGTCAGGGAGAGGAAAAGGCTACTGGGATGAAAGTTGGGCTGGATACAGGGAGGAGGGGGAGGGCCTACAGAAGCAGAGAAAAACTCCAGTCTTACTATAGCAACTATGGATGGGCAGGGTGCTCCCCTCCCCCCATTACATTTTGCACACAACTATCATAGCAGGGACTCCACAGTCTGCCTGGAGGTGCTTGGGCAAGGGAGAACTGCAAGAGGAGGGATGGAGGTAAGACTTCTGAACACAGGAAGCAACAGTCAAGGAGTCTATCCTCCCCGGAGCAAGGTTGGAGGGCAGAGAGCACAAACAGTATCCTAGTATTGGGAAGGATGGAGTGGAAGAGACTAACTTCAGAGGTAACAGTCCGGTCTTCTCATCTGGGGCTTCCCAGACCCATCCCTGTGGAGCATGGTTCTTGTCCATTTTCTCTTATCAGACCCCCCCCAGTCTCACTGCTTCCTGTACTACAGTTAAACTACACTAATAAATTAGAGGAGCTCCAAAATTCTGGGCAGGGTTGCTCTTTATAAAGCTAAATTCTAGGACTCTGGCACATCCAGACCCAAGGAGAGGAACCCAGGGTTTGATCTGGGTCTTGACCTTTTGTAGTTCTCTTCTGCATGGTCCTTTCAGTTCACACTACCTTTCCCAGACCCAAGCCAGGGTCTCATGAGGTTTGAGGGGAACTCTGCTTGTGTCTACTATGAGGAGTTATTCTTCCAATGTTGACTCTAATGCTCCAACAGCACCACACTGGGCCCATCTGGCTCTGGGTGGAGGACAGGATACCCGGGCAGGAACCCGGAACCAGAGCAGGAAGTCCTCTTCCTTCTGTGCTCATTCTCCCAGCTCCTTACTGTTTCCTTGATCCTTCCTTAGTTCTTTCCTCTCCCCCTTTCTATCTCCTGCTTCTAGGGCTCCCCCCAAAATAGATCCCAAACCCAAATTGCTTAGTCTGGGCTACCCTGAGTTAAGGATTGAGAGGAAGGGCGATAAATGCTTATCAGTTACTGATAAATTGGGATAGGAGTTGCTCGGCTACTAGGGTGGGAGGAATAAGTCTGGCACTGAAAACAAAAGCTGAGGCAGGGGTTTCCTAGAGGAGAAAGAGAAAAAGATAGGACTTAAGAGATGAGTAAGGAGGACACTTTGGGAAGAAGACAATGAACACTCGGGAAGAATAGAAAGATTAGGGGCAAGATTGGAGGCAAGAACCAATAATGGTCACTAAAGGAATATCTACACACTTTGACATTAAATGAAGCTTGAGCAAGTCACTATCTCTCCATATCTGTTTCCTCATTTCTGAAAAAGAAAGTTGGGCTATGTGATCCATCACAATCATTTCCAAGTCTAATGCTGTGAACCAATGATTTTCCCCAAATTGGGAGTGCTTGAATTTGCTTGTCTCCTGTGTATGGGTTTGGTTGATGATCATATCCACTACTGAAAATGGAGAGAAGTGTTTTAGAATATATGAAGAGTTTCAGCGAAAACTGGGGAAAGATTCCAAATTATTCCTGATTTTCGTCACACCAAGCACTGGGGCAGACCCACATTTTAGGTGTCATGTAAAAAGGACCGTAGGCCCTAAATATCCTCAGGATTTTATCTCTTGAAAGCGCGAGAGTCTCCTACCCTAAATAACTCCACATCCCCATACTCTGCTATCCACTCCCCTTTCTTCCCACTTCCTCTTCTTCCTCCCCCTTTCCTCCCCCCAATGAGTATCTGGTGCCAAATTCCCCAGTAAGCTCAGGATAATGCAGTGGGAGTCAGAGGATTAGGAGGCCCAACCTTTGCCCTCACATCTGCTTTAACTGCCCCAGCACCAGGCACTGGTGCCAAGGGAGAGGCTCTTCTGCACATAGACACAGGCAGTGAAAAAATGGAAGACGGAACCGTGGTTGGAGGAATGGCATATTGGTGATTCACAAGGAGGCTAAATCTTTGGGCATTGGTATTCCCACTTGTCCAGAGAGGGACAAGAGTAGGGAAATGGTTACACAAAATGAATGGAACAAACCATACTCTTAAGAAATGGCAAATATAAGGAATTTAGAGAAGCATAGGAAGATATGACCTGTGAAATAAGCAAAGCTGGGAAAACAAAACAATACTGGGATGCAACAGTGGAAAGTGGAAAAGAACAACAAAACAATTGAAACAGGAAGCTGTCAGATTATGACCTAAAGTTTGGTTTCAAGAAAAGAAAAGAGAATTTACCTCTCCTCTCTGTGTGGAAACTTGGATATAATGTGGCACTTAGTTTTACTCAATTGAGTTTTTCTTTTTAGGGATGATTTTTAGGATGATTCCCAAGGAAGGGAGAAGGAAAGATGGGTATTTGGGGAAATGCAGGTGATAGAAAATTAAAATTTTTTTTTTAATTTTAAGTATGAGATGGTAAAGGAGAGATTGGTGAGATAGGGTCAAGATCAAAAGGCATTTGTCATGCTCTGAAGGAAAAAGTTTTAATGAACAGAGTACATCAATATTAAACTATTAGTAGAATGTAAGCTCCTTGAGGGCAGATATTTCTTCATTGCCTAGTCTAGGGGCTGGTACATAGCAGGCACTTAATAAATCCTTGTTGAATTAAATTGGTTATCAACATTTGAACTTCTGAGCTTGAATGTCTGTCTTTTTATTGCTTCTGCTAACTCCCCTAAGATGGAAGAACTGAGTCCTGGAGAGGAACCAGGGTAGAGAATACCCAAGATAATTCACATTCACTTTTCCCCCTAACTGCCCCATTTCTGCCTCATTTCAGCTTCTCAGTTACTCTATTTCCCTGTTCTTTCCCTTCAATTCTATCCTCCATCCATGTCTCTCCCTCTCCTTCCCTGTACAGGTCTTACTGTCCTGCCTCTTCTTCCTTCCCTTTTCCTTATCCTAATGCGTCTCTTTCTCCTCTTCTTTTGTGCCATATTCCCTCCTCTTCCTAGGCACACATCCAGGTTGAGATTTGGACATGACTCTTTCCCATGACTCTACCCTTGCTGGTAGGGGCAACAGGTACTCAGAGAATTCCTAGAATTTCCACCTCAAATCCCTCCCCTGCCTCCTCCTGCCCACTATGGTCTAATCTTCCTTGCTCCAAGGTAAGAAGGGAGGTAATTTATCAACCAACTTACTCATGATGCAGTGTGTGTGTGTGTGTGTGTGTGTGTGTGTGTGTGTGTAGTGTCAGTGATCTTGTTCAAAGAAGAAAGTGTTTCTTAGGGTTACCTGTGTGTATGTATGATAGTCTGTTTGAAAACCTGCCTTCATGAGTTTATATGTGAATGTGTGAAGTTGACCAGTACAGTCCCTTATACATTTGAGGATGACTTTTATAAATGTATATATGTCTGAAATGCTCCATCTCTCCACAATAGGAGGTTGGGGTGAAGAGATTTCCCTCACTGGCCTTTATGCTGGGTCCAGAGCAGCAGGCAGTGGAGGCACAGCTGGTAATTTCCCCAAGTGTGTTTAACCACAAAGGGAACTAATAATTAAAGTGATTATGACTCTGACAGCCCTGGGGGCCTGAGACACACGAACTGCACAGATACAGAGTCTTTCTTCCTTAACTCTTGCTTTCAGACATTTGGAAGGAGAGGTATAAGGTGATATCAGAGTCTCTCTACTTTAACACTCTTCCACTTGATCTCTCATTCTGTCTTTCTCTTTCAATGTTTTGTCTCTTCCTCTCATATTCCCCTCATTCTTTCTGACTCCCTCTCCATCTCTGACTGACTCATACTCATTCTCTTCCTCCCCACCGCACCCCCTTCCTATTCTAACCGCTGCGTTCACTGTAGGGGACCTCTACCACTCTGTGGGTTCAAGCTTCAGACTGGGGACCACCAGGTGTCCACACCTTTGCTTCATAGCCAACAGAGATTTCCAGCCAATTCACTCCTAAGATTTTGCCCCACCCAATCCCTGGGTGGATAGGAACCAAGATTTTTCTCCCATCCTCTGTTTAAAGCTTTAAACGAGGGGAACAGAGGCACAGGGTTGGATGAAGCTGCTCAGCAAGTCAGGCCAGGGCGAGGACCAGTGGCCCTTCCACACCCCAGGCAGCTGTCCTGTTATAGATCCAGCCTCCTCTAAATCTATCCAGTAGTTCTACTCCTGTGGGGGTGGGAGTGAGTAAGAGAAAACGCAGAGCATCAGCCAGGCTCTTGTGTGTGACTGTGTTTATGTGTGAGAATCACATACGTATGTCACCATTACAGTATATCATTTCTGTGTTAACTGACTCCCAAATAGCCCCCTCCCCATTCATACAGGGTGTCTGTTTCCCTGTCAGTCAGGCACAGATTGAAGGAAGTTGAGGATATCATCAGAAGCCTCTGCTCCTTGAACAACCCTCTTCCCGATTCCACCTGATCCCACCCCCAAATCACAGACCCTCAAGAGCAATACAAGGTCCTCCTTTGATCTTTCTCCAAGGACAAAGGTTTGGGGTCTGTCCCTGAACCTCAAAGGGGGGAGAATCAGCACTTGGAAAAGGAGTCTGGAAGGAGAGGGGAGGGGAAAGAAGGGAGGGAAGGGGAAAGGAGGGTGAGAGAACTAGGGGGGAGGGGTGCGGTCGAGGCCGTGTCCA
>JAJPUD010013149.1:0-38759 GCA_023553655.1 Myrmecobius fasciatus | reverse complement strand
AGATAGATAGATAGATAGATAGATAGATAGATAGATAGATAGATAGATAGGTAGATAGATAGGTAGGTAGATAGATAGGTAGATAGATAGATCCTGGAGCAAAGATTTAAGAGAGACATGAGAGCTATTTTCAAGGATTTAAAGTAGTGCTACATGGAAGAGGGATTTGCCTTTTTCTGCTTGGCCACAGAGAAGTATAACTAGCCCCAAATGAGTGGAAGTAGCAAAGAAGCCAATTTAGGTTTGATAACAGGATTTACTTCATAATAATTACCTATTCAAAAGTGAAATGAGGCAATAGGTTCCCCCTCACTGGAGATCTTCAGGCAGAGATTAGATGATCATCCAAATGAGCAGAATGGGAATTTCAGATAATGGATGGAATCGAGGGCAGCTCACATCTCAACTCAGATTGTATTTTATTTTTTCAATGTCTCCCATTTAGCCATTTTTTTTTGTTTTATCCTACAGAAATTATTTTACTCTTTTTTTTTTTTTTGTCACAGCCTGGGGTCCTGAACAAAGAGCTGCCCCTTGTCCCATGACCCAGGGGTCACAGATACTATTCCCGGAAATGCAGAAGTACCTTAGAATCCTACTCCAAGCTCTTCTCTGTTTGCCATTGATCTGAGTTCCCTGAAGGCTTGGTACAGAAGAATTACTCCCAGCCACCGAGGGAGGAGTTTGAGGGCAATAAAAAATGGGCACCCTTAGAAAAAGTCATTTGCAAATGTCTTTCATGGTGTGCCCAAGCCTTCTCAGCTTTCCCTTAGTGCTAGTTCTGGCAGGATTCAAGTGGATGGTTAGCCCTCTTAGTTTCCCACTCTCAATCAACCCGCTGCCTTGTAGACATCTCTTAAACTCCAGACCGCCATTTTCCTCCCCAAACTCCCCTCTTTCTAACTTCCTATTACAGGTCCCAGTCAGCCAGGCTCCCACCCAAGGTTTCCTCCTCAGTTCTTCACTCTCTCCCCCCTCCTCCATGTCCAATCTGTTGCCAAGCCTTGCCATTTCCTGTATGGGACCCTGTCTCCCCTGAGACAAGCATGGTGTGGGAGTCCTGCTCATCTCAAGGCCAGACTATTGAGGAGCCTCCTGGGTCATCTCCCTGTCTCCGGCTTTTCCAGTCCAGCCTCCACACAGCAGTGAAAGGGATCTTGTTCTGACCACGTCAGCCTCCCACCATTCAGCCTCCAGGATCCAACAGAAACCTCCTGTCTGACTTTTAAAACCCTTCCTAACCTGTTACACACATAATGCGGAGGCTCCAGCCTCCCGGCTGTTGTTCCCATAGGACACATCTGGAACCAGCCGACCTCAGTCTGGAGGATGCCCTCCTCCCTCAGCCCTGCCTCCGTGACTTCCTAAGCTTCCTTCAAGTTCCCGCTCAAAGCTGGCCTTCCGCAAAAGGCCTTTCCTGAGTCCCTTTCCTTTATGCAGCATCTCCACTTTCGCCTGCATTATCTATCCTGTTTGGACCCAGGCGTCCCCGTGTTGCCGCTCCCATTAGGAGCGCTCCTTGACAGAAGGGACTGCTACGGAGTCGGCCCCAAATGCAGGAGCTTAAAAATAAACGTAGATGGATGGACCAGGATGTAAATCCCGGATCCCTAGCCGGGCTTGCCCCACTGCCAGGCGCTATACGATCCAGACGCAGGGCACGCCCAGGAGGAGCTTAGGCATCCCTCCCTGGAACAGGCGCTGCCCATTGGTGAACCGGCGCAAAATCCGGGGTCCCGAGGACCGTGTGCACCTGAAAGGCTTTCTGCAGCCGGGGGTCTGCCTGGCATCCATCGCCCCTCCCCACAACCTCCTCCCTCCGCTTCTATTGGGGGGGGGCTGCGAACGGTCCGAGCCTCTCCCCCTCCCCCTAGGACTCTGATAGGGGCACGCGAATGGTCTGTCCAGTGGCTCCTCCCCTCCCCGCCCATACTCCCCCTCCCTCCCCCAGCCCCCACCCGCCCAGTGTGGCTTCCGCCTTCAGAATACGCACTCCTGGCGCGCCGCCGACGTCCGGCTTTTGTCTTATTCTCCCCCAGCTCCGGCTACGGGCCCAGAGCAAACGCTTCATGAACGTGGGTGGTTCAATCATTCATTCATCAGCGTCCGTCCGTCCTTCCATCCTTCTGTCAGTCTGTCCATCCATCCCTCATTCAGCCACCCATCCATCCATCCCCTATCCATCCATCCATCCATCATCCCTCAATCTATCCCCTCCTCATCCATCCATCCACCCCCCCACGGATGCGGGCGGGCTCGCATTCACTCATTCATGCCCTGCGAGCCGCCTGGGTGGCCTCCTTCCCCACGCACTGGGGCATCCCGCGCCCTCCAGGGTCCGCAGGGAGATCCGCTCTGGCAGCAGCCCCTGCGGCCTCTGGTGGGGGGGGGGCTCCGACCCACACCCCCTTTCTTCTCCCTACTCCCCCTCCCCCCCACTAGGGATAGCGTAGCCGATTCCCACAGCTAAGCACGGACTCCGGCTTACTTCCCCCCTCCCAAGGCAGGGCCTCCGGTGGGGCGGGACCCCAGCTCATACCACCGCTCTCGCAGCCAATCAGCTTCCCCCGCAGCCCGGAGTCTCCCTTTTCCCCTCCCGGGAACCTGCAGTCCGAGATCCGGCTGGGGTGTACGTGTGTGTACGTGGGGACCGAAAGCCTCACGTGGAGAGAACCGGCCCCCAGGGGTGGGGGGAGTCCAAGTTGGGGAGGAAGGCCGAGCGGCCCGTTCCAGCCGCCAGGCTGCCTTGTGAGGATTGCAGGACTCTGCCCGCGGGCTTCTGGCTGGCGGGGCAGCTGAGCCAGCTCCCAGCGAGCACAGAGCTGGCCTTGGAGAGCCAGGTCCTGGGTTCAGATCCACGCTCTGCCCGTTAGGATTTAATGCCTCTCCGGGCTTGTGTAGCCTTCTCTAAAAGCTAGGGGTAGTTAAAGCTGGCCTGTCTTGCTTTAGATACAAGCTGCATGGCCAAGTCACTCTGTGCCTCAGTTTCCTCCTTAGGTAACACATGCCAGGGACTTCACCGAGACTTGTAGAATTAATTTGGGATGCCCAAAGGCTCACGGGGCACGAAGGGCAGCTCCCTCCTTCCTCCTCCCTCCTTCCCAGCCCCAAATCTAAGACTGGCCCAGGAGAACTCGTTCCCCAACCCAGGAAGCCTGGCTGATGCAACATTTCCCCGACGTTCACCCAGAAGCCTACTTTCCACACAGTTCGGGTGCCAGCCCACCCCTGCCCAGGAGGCAGAGCGGGCTCAAAGGGCCGCACCCGCGAACTCAGGCTCAGCGTTCCCTGGCTTCCCTCCTTCTGGGCCCAGGGGAAGATGGTGCCAGCTTCAGAGCCCAAAGGAAACCCCCGGATCACAAATTAAGAGCGGGAAGAGACCCCAGGGTGCCCGTGCCCTGCCTCGCCCATCTCACAGAAGCAGCAGCAAGGTCCCCCAGAGGAAGCTGCCAAGCGGGAGTTCAAAGCCGGCTCCTCTGCCTCCAAGCCAGGGCTCTTCCCACCGTCCCACACTGCCCCACCCCCAAACCAGGACTCGGCCCCCACTGGGTTTCCAGCCCAATTCAAGGATGTCCCCATCCTCCCGCGTCTGGGACAACCGACTGGGACAGGCTGCCACCTCTGTTTCTTCAGCTGGGAAAACACCCCCCCCTCCCTGTCCCCGGCCTGTGCAATCACCCCAAAGCACCAGCAGTCCCTGGCTTGCGCAAACGCCACTTATTCATCCCCTAAACACGCATCAAGTGTCGGCCAGGAGCCAGGCACTTAGACTTGGCCTTTAGAGATGGCAGCCACAGGAAGCGCTCCTCCTTGCTCCTCCCCTCCCCCTCTGCTGCCATCCCCTCCCCCAGGCGGCTGGTACCCAGCTCCTAGCAGCAGGGACAAATGTGGGACCCAGAGTTCCCACAGCAAGGGACGCTGGCCGCACACTGAACTCTCCGAGCCTCAGTTTCCCCACTAACAATACTTCACATAGAAACCCAGTTTTTAGGTTTTAGGCTTTTTCCCTTGGCTGCCCCGGGCCTGGACTTCTGTCCCTCCCCTCTTCCAATCCCTGGTTTCCTTCAAGCCTCAGGTCAGAAACTACCTTTCCCTACTTCGTACTTGCCACTCTTCCCGGCCCCATCCCACTCCTGACACACATATATATACAAGAAGTCCTTTTGTCTTATATGAATGAGGGTCCCTCCCTCTACCCTCCATGGATCATGGGACTATCCTTCGGTACAAAGGGAGGCAGACTGGACACCTCTTCTCCCTGCGCTTCTGCCAGGATAAGGAGCAGGAGGCCCAGGCCAGAAGCTTGGCCACTCCACGGCCCTCAGAGAGAGGAGCTACCAGGCTCGAATGATCTCCCTCTGCTCCCTGAAGTATTATTTTAAATATTAATTTATTTAGAATCAACAAAATAATTAAATGTAATATTTCTTTATAATAAGTCATTAAATATTCATCCAGGGGATGTGGTTTTCAGAGACAAGCTAAATTTCTGATCTCTATTTCTTTAATGCAAAGAAAATGGCCGACAACCGGAGCTGTCCAAAAGTGGAAGGAATGAGCGAGCTTTGAGGTAACCAGGCTGTGCTCACCAGGCACAGGAAAGGCTGGACGCCATTTGTTCGGTCTGTTTTAAAGAACATTTTGGGAGGTTCCCTTTGGACTAGGGGCTTTGAGGTCCCTGTGATCTCTGGGGTGCTTGTTTTTTTTGTTTTTCCAGTATCCCACCAATACTCCCAAGGCGGGATTGAGGGTGTCCTTCTCAGTTACACAAGACTCTGGTGCAGTCCTGATGGCCAACGCTGTGGGTTCATCATGAATGGGTCACCTGGGCTAGCCTGGGAATCTAATCCAACAGTGCGTGACACCGTTTCCCCTCAGAGGGCCAGATAACTGCCTGGCGGGCCAACTTTAGGAATATAATCCAGGTGTGAGCCGAGCCCTTCGTTCCAACTCAGGCTCTTTGCAAGCTCCCTTGGACCTGTTCAACTGGGACCTGGTCCTGCAGGACTTTAGAAAGCAAAGTGTAACCAGATGGGTTGGGAAAGGAATAATAGTCAAAGAGCAGCTTGGTGGGGCAATGGAGAGAGCACAGGCCTTGCAGTGAGGAAGGATGGAGTTTAAATGCTGCCTCAGACACTCAAAGCTGCGTGACTCCAGGCAAGCCATCTAACCTCTCTGTGCCTTAGATTCCCCATTTGTAAAATTAGGGTGATAGCACCTACTTCCCAGGGTTGTTGTGAGGTTCAAATGAGTTTAATATATAGAAGTGCTTTGTAAATCTGTATAAAATGTTTTTATTATTGGGGTAGAGAATTCTAAAAAAGAAATTGAATATTCTATCATTTTTGTGGCCGGTGACCAAATTTGACCTTCAAAGAGCTGAGAAAATGCACCTCACAAAATAGCAAGAAAATGCATCTCCTTTGCTTCTTGGCAGAACTGTCAAACTTGGGTGAATTTGGTTTGGTTTTTTAAAAACTGTTGCCTTTCTTTTTCCTTTTTGTTACAAGGGATGGTTCTCTGGGAATTGGTTTTTTAAAACTGTTTTTTCCCTGTCTTTTTTCCTTTTTGTTACAAGGGATGACTCTCAGGGAATTGGCTTTTTAAAACTGTTTTTTCCCTTCTTTTTCCTTTTTTTGTTACAAGGGATGGCTCTCTGGGAATTGATTTTTTAAAACTGATTCTTTCCCTTCTTTTCCCTTTTTGTTATAAGGGATGGCTCTCTGGGAAAAGGATGGAGTTAAAAAAGGAAGGCAATGTGAAAAATAAAGCTATCATTAAAAATGGTTTAAAAAAAATGGAAGCTTCTAATTCCAGCCATCCTTTCCCAGACACCCCGTATGAAGAAACGTTTTCCACGTTCCAATTGGTCATGTTGGTTGCCCTTTCTTCAGGGATGGCTGTGTGTTCTTAGCACAGTACTCAGCAATTAGGACTCACCTGCTATATTTTTTGACCAAAACCCTGCCCTCCTGGTGCTTACATCCTACTAGATCCAGACCCACTCAGACAATCCGAAATCACCCCATTCATTGTTGTACAACTTGCTGCAGAGATGCTCTGAAGATAGTGATGTTCCAAGCAGGCTCACTGGGAACTCTGTATTTCTCTAATGCCCTGACTGTACAAGCTGCTGGGTTATTCTGCTGTATCAGAGGGCGGAAGGAAATAAGCGTTTTCGAAGGGCCTGCTATGTGCCAAGCCCTTTATAATGATTCCTTCATTTGATCTTCACAACCACCCTGGGAAGGAAATTATCTTATCACTTGAGCAGTTGCCGAGCCTCCGTTAGGGGGAAATGGGCTCCCCCCAGAAGAAGTCCCCTTCTCAATGTGACTGGGGACACTGGCCCAGCCCTTTGCTTTACCTTAAGTTAGGAGCCTTAAAAGTGGGGCTATCTCCCTGCACTGGGATCTATGGAGCCTATTCCCTAACTAGCCCATTTATTTTCATCTTAAACGTTTTCTTTTCCCATTTCACTTATTTTCTGGCTTTCACTGAGACCTAACTTTCTCCTCTGGGCACCGCATCCTTCAACACACTTCCTAATATTGGCTCTATTCTTCCACTGGTGCTTCTGATGGAGAGGCTGGACTCCTCCTAGTTCCCCAATGGCCCTTCTGCTTTCCCTGGGCCACCACCACTCAGGAACCCCTTCTTTATGTCCCCAAATTAGCTTTTGATCCTGAGGTCACCCTCCTGCCTTCCTCAGTGAGTTCAACATTTGGCTCCTGGTCTTTCTCCCTATCCTTGCTTTACAGCAGGGGACTTTAACATATCTATTGATACTCCCTCAGGTATCCACACTCCCCAGTTCCTCAGTCAATTTCTTTCCTAGGAACTACTTTTTCACTTCAGTTCCACCCAGAAATGGTCAGACCCTGCCATCATTCACAAAGGTACCACTTTCAGGCTCATGAACCTGAAACACCTTTATCAGTCCTCCCTTCTTACAATTCCATCTTTCCCTGTACCTGACAACCCCTACCTGTTCTTTCTTTTCAGCATGACCTCTACCCCCTTTTCTCTTCCATTCCCATTCAGGCCTTCGGCACTTTTGGCCTGGATTATTGAAACAGTCTCCTGATGTTACTTCCTCCAGTCCATCTAAGCTAAATGATATTCATAAACCAGGTTTATGGGATGTCTCCTACTCAAAAATGGCTTCCAATTGCCCTGGGGAAAACTACCAACTCCTCTGCCTGGCCCAGATTCTCCATTCCAGTCTGACTGGTCTGCTAGCTGTTCCTATTATGACATTCCACCTGCCTCCTCCAGGGCTTTGTACAAGCACCTGGAATGCATCCCTGCTTACGTCCAATCAGAAGGATCTCTAGCTTCCTTCGGACTCAAGATCAGGAGCCAGTTCCTCCCGAGGCCTTCCTTGATATACTCACTTGTCTCCATCTCCATCCTCCTTCCAAATTAAACATCCTACTCCAGGTGTTCCTGTTCTTCCTGAGGCCTTCCTTGATGCACTCACTTGTCCCCATCTCCATCCTCCTTCCAAATTAAACATCCTACTCCAGGTGTTCCTGTTCTTCCTGAGGCCTTCCTTGATGCACTCACTTGTCCCCATCTCCATCCTCCTTCCAAATTAAACGTCCTACTCCAGGTGTTCCTGTTGAATCCCACCTCTACAATGGAAACTTCCCAGGGGTTAAGGGCAGTTTCAGAGCTTCCTTGGCACCTAACAGTCCCAGTCCACGATGGAATTGAAACCCAGATGTGTTCAACAAATTGATTCCCTCATCCAAAGCACAGCCTTTCTAGCCACTTAGCTGACCGCCAGCCAGGGGATCCAAAGCTCTCGGTTTCAGACTTGGAAACAGCAAATTCAGCACACAAATTCAGTCCCTCAGCTCATAAACATTTATTAAGTGCTTGCTATGTGCAAGGCTCGGTGCCAAGGATTCATCCAGTCACTGCTGCCAACATGGAGCCTCCCAGGAGAATCAAAGCAAGAACAAATATTTGAGGAGCCAGCTCTGAATTCCAGTCTGGTTCTGCTGCCAACTTGAAGTACGATTGAGTCATTCTATCTAGTGAAGATTCCTCAAGTGGAGTGGATGTCTAAAAGCACATTCAGCACATTAGCACTGACACCAGAACTTGGAGGAAGGAAAGAAAAGAGCATTTATCAAGCACCTACTATGTGCCAGGTACTGCACTAAGTACCCTAGAAACAGCATCTTCGATCCTCAATCCTGGGAGGCAAATGATACCATTCCTATTTTAAAATGGGGAAGCTGAGGCAGAGGCCATACAGCTAGCAGGTTACTGAATCTGTGTCTTGGCCCTTATAGACCACTACCTCCATTCATAGTTATATCATACCAGCCTAGATACTTCCTCTACTCATTAATACACAGTGTGGGGGTTTGGTTTGGTTTTGTGTTGCCCCAGGATGGTTTTTTCATCAGGTTCTTCAGCTCAAATAAATCTACCACCCAGCACTCCATAGTCAGTCTAGCCTTGGGACCTGTTAAAGAGCATTGAGAACCCAAAGCCTTTTTATTTCAGGATGGACCACTGAAGTGAGGGCTCCCAACTCTAGACACCCAGGCATAAATTTAAGATTCCCCCCCTTTTTTTTTTTGCAAAAACTTGGTATTTCAGTAAATAGCTTTGACTTTTTGACATGAACAGAAATTTCAAGATGAGACTCACTTGGTCTGGATGACTGATTAGCTGGAGGAACAGCCCTATTCTCAGAGGCAATCTCACTTCCAGAGACCGCTAAACCCACTGTCCTAAACTCTACTCAGAAGGGGATAGATGATTAAAAACAAGCTCCAGGACAAACATGAGGAATATAAATGGCTGAAACTGAGTTAGTTCCCCTTTCAGATCTCTTGTGCTATATCCTAATTCCATTATCATAACAGAAGTTGCCTAATAGAGATATTTCCTATGTGACAACTCAAATGCAAATCATGATATTCATAAGAGGCTTTTAAGTTTTCAAAATATTTTACATACGTGATTCCCATTTGATCCTAAGAACCATCTTGGAAGATGATCCTTTCTCCATTTTACAGATGTGGAAATTGACTGACACAAGCAAGAAATGCTCCTCAAAAGTAGGATTCCATAGAATCTGGAGTTAGAATTTCAGCCTCCTTCTAGCCCAGTTAAAATATGGAAAGGAATCCCACTCAGACATACAAGAGGTCATCCAGTTTGCTTGAAGACTTCCAAGGAGAAACCACCACCCATTCAGGCAGTTCATTCTTCTTTGGGACAATTTACATCGAGAGCTATTTCATACTCTGAGGCTTCCTTCCACTTTAGATTTTCTGGTCTGTCTTCTGGAGTCTAACAATCCCAGGGCTGCTTTCTCATGCCCTTCATTGTCTGCAGTTTATTAGGGACCTTCTTAAACCATGGGACCATACTCCAAATAAGGTCTAACAAGGCAAAGTCCTTTAGGACTCTGACCCACCTATTTCTGGAAGTTGTGTCCCTTTCAATACAGGCCAAGATTGCTGGTCGCTATACCACAATGCTGTCTCATATTGAGACTGTCGTTTACAAACAATGAACTTCAACAAATGTTGGTGAATCAGGCTTTTGCCACCTTCCACTTGTGAAATTGATTTTTTATGCTTACAGAGAAATCTTTACATTTATTTCTACTGAATTACATCTTATTAAATAAAGTTCTTTTCAATCATCTCCCATTTGAAACATGTTCCCAATTCTTTTCCCACTTCATCAAATATCCTCTCCATATCTAATTAAGCTTGATTAGACTTACTTAACAGAACAAAGGATCTGGCTAGGATGCAGAGAACATCTTATTTCATAAGTGACTAAAAGTCCTGCAATGGTTGACTTCCAAGTAGGCCATTGATCTATTCTATTCTCTAGTCACCCATCCAACCTATTCCCACCATGTTTCCCTGTTTCATGACTTTCTTTTACTTCTCTTTATCCTGACCATCACCCACTTCTTGAGCCATCATGCACAGATTTCCCTACTACCTACCAATACATCCATGTTTCCATCTTTCAAACACCCCCCTCCACAACCCTGATCAATCCCTTCCTGCAAAACTTACCATCTTCTAGTTCTCCTTGTCAGAAATGTTCTACCTTAGTTTTCTTGGTCAAACTTTTACTCAGCTCCTGCTGGCCAATCATAGAGATCCCCAAGCTCCCTCAACATTTGAGTCTTCCCTTTGAGATTACCTCTGATTTACCCTCTACATAACTTGAATATGCACTGCTGTTTGCATATGTCTGCCCGTTGGAAGATGGGCAATTTAAGGGCACTGAAGGATTTTAAATTCTTTTGTATCTTCAGGGCTTATTAATGTAATATGCCTTGTTGGCACATTAGTAAAGGCTTAAAAAAGGCTTGTTATTCACTTTGCTATAGTCTTATTTACACAGACTGGTCCAACAGCACTGGAATTCATCATTCAGGAGAATACTTAAACTGGGTCCTTCAAATTTAAGTTGTTTCAGCTATATCTAACTCTTGGTGACCCCCATTTGGGGTTTTCTTGGCAAAGATACTGGTGTGATTTGCCAATTCCTTTTCCAGCTCATTTCACATGAGGAAACCAAGACAGAGTAAAGAGACTTGCCCAGGGTCACACAGCTAATGTCTAAGGCTAGACTTGAATTAAGTCTTCTCAGTTCTTTTGAACTCCAGCCCCCCACCCTCCCACTGCACTACTCTGCTGCTTTGAGGCCTCAATATATACAATTAGTAACTGAAAAGCTACCTCAACTTTTCCAAGTATTGCTATTGTTTCACAACAAACTTTCTCAAGAGTGCTCAAGACCCCAAATGAGGATATTTTAAAAGGTGAGTGTGTCCTTTTCACTTCTGATGAGCACCAACTGATGACTATGGAACCCTCAAGAAGAGTTACTACATATATTTCTATCATGTTTAACATATATTGGACTACTTGCCATCTAGGGGAGGGCATGGGGGAAGGGGGAGGAAATCAGAACACAGGGTTTTGCAAGGGCTGATGTTGAAGAAATGTCCATGCATGTGTTTTGAAAAATAAAAAGCTTTAATTTAAAAAAAATGTATAGAGTTACTAGACGCCAAGTCTCAAACCCATTCATTCCAGGCCAGCTTTTCACTGTTATAACTCATTTTTTGTCTACAGGCAAGTGAAACACAGACTTTTAGGTGCAATTTGTGAACATCATAAAAGGTGTTTCAGAGATCTGTGTGGACGGTGGGACACCCAGCTGGAAGATGGCCCTCTCTCTTTTACATGAACTTTACAACCTAAGCCCTTCTTTGCACGGTCCTGCTCAGTCTGAGCCACAGTGCTTTTGGATACTTACAGGAGGTCGAGCTATGATGCCTCCCAGTGGCCTGGAGTTCTCAAAGGCTGAAAATGCCGAGATTTTGCATCTGCCATCCCAAGAGCAGCCTAAGCAAGGCCGACTATCATGAAAACGGCCACTGAAGGGCCTTGAGCTGAAGCTCTCTCAAAGCCCATCTTCATTTGGGATCATCTCCCTAATACACAGGGGGCCTTAATGGGTAGTGAGTTCTCTGTCAAGAGGGTCTTCAAGCAAAGGTTGCAGAGACTAACTCGAGATTCTGCAATGGGACCTTCCATGGACATTAAAAACTCTGCAGCAGGGGAGGGCAGGCTCAGCAATCAGGCTAGGGCCAGGGGTGGACCTGGAATATTCAGTGTTCTCTGAAATGGCCTCTGGCCCAGTTCAGACCAGCAGTCCTTGGCAACTTAGTCTTGGAGATTTAGTGGGACCCCAAGAGATTCAATCCCTTTAGCCAGGATTCTTTCAGGGCTTCCTTATTTCAAGGTTAACTTTCTAGCTGTGATGTCACGCTGCTTCCTACAAATGGCCAGTCTTTGGTTAAGTAAGAGATCAAAGACTAAAAACAAACCCTCCTTCTCTTTTATATCCCAGACACCCACCCCCCAAAAAAGCAGGGCATGAAATGACTAATAGAAAACCCCAGTTTTGTGAGAGCTTTAATGGCACAAAATGTTTATAACTACAGCTTATACACATATTGTAAACTGTATATAATGTTACAAAGTGCTAACTAAATCGATGATGAATGCAGAATCACTTTGGCTCAGTGAATCCCAATTATTTCATCAAATGGTTCAATTTGCTGAAAGAATCTGAATGGTGCTCTTCAATTTTTCTTTTTTCTGAACAAAGTTTTTTGTAGCTTTGCTACAGCAAGCTAACTTGTTCCGTTTTCCCCTGTGCGAGTTTATGCATTTTTGCTCTTGATCCTATTGACAAATATTTAAGCCAGTTTTCATTAAACAGAAATGAAGCCTGCATCTATCTCCAAAACTGTAAACAGATATAAAGCTTTTAAAACATTTATCTTAACAAAACTTCAACTGTTCTAAGAGCTGAAACCCTTTTCAGATTACACAGTGATCTGTTTGTGTTCACTCAGTTTGGGACACCAAGACTTCCAGCCCAAACCTCCAGGAGGGTTATCAATAAATACTGCCTCGTATCACCTTATGATAACAAGCTCCAGGCATTTTTATTTCAGTAAGATTCCAACAACAGTTGATTTCACAGCTACTTCAGAAATTATAGGACAGAGGCGGATTTATTTTCAATGGTCAAAAAGCTGTAAAGATAATCAAGTTTTAAACACGCTACAGATCTAAACCAATGGGTGATAAAGGGGTGATGCGTTTATTTCTCTTTAAAATGATGTGCCCAATTTTAAATAGAAATCCCCCCCCAACTGTGCCAATTCTAATAGAAAACAAGGTGCCGTTAATTAGTCCTTATGAGTAAACTAGCCTTATCCATGATCACTTTTAAACCATGTGTTCAATGCCATCTTAGTGAACAGCCTCACCACACTTTTCTCAATCACCTCCAAAGGAAATCCAAGATATATACTTGAAATAAATAGGATACAGAAAGCAAATCAAGTGTTAACCACATTCAGATGGAGAAGAGAAATAACAAAGACATCTAAAAAGAATTAATTGTTGCTTTTATTTTGGCCCTGGCTCACACCCTACAACATCTTCTCTAATGGTCAGAGAAAACAAATTGAAGCACAATCAAGGAGTTATTTCATACTCGCCATAGCCAGTTGTACTAATACAAACAAGTCAGTTAAGAACTGAATCCCGTGTATGGACTGTTTGTTCATTTCTGCCATAACACATCCACTTTATAAAATGTGATGCAGAAGAAACAGTTTGGTGAAATGTCTCTGCAAATTGGCCAAGCTGGTTATCTTAGTATTTTACTCACATCAACCTAACGCGCTAATTAAATGAGCAAATTGCTGCTAGTTGTCAAATTAACAATGGTTCTCTAAATAGCCAATATTAAAATCTATGTCATAAACAGTAATTATTTATATAACAAACATATAGTAGTATCCTTCAGAGTCATGCTACATGTTCTGAAATCCAATAAAAGCTACTTGAGGACACTGGAAATCCTGATGCTTCCTAACAATTTGGTACTAAAGCTTCACATTTTGAAGAAGGAAAGTGTCACTGAAGAAGAGGCCATGTTCCCCAAATGAAGAGTTCCATCACCTAGAAAAGGGGGCCCCGGAGGCAGCCTGCTCGAGGGTCCCTGGCGTTGCCCTGGGGAAGATTGTACAGTAAACAGTAACAAACGGGAGCTCTGGAACACCACCAGAAGCAACATCGTGTCAGGACTTGGTCAACTGCTCCCCACGCCCAGGACGCTGCGCAGAGCGGTCCCGTGCTCGGCAGAGCTCTGGAGGCCCAAGGGAGTCTTTAAAGGGCTCCAGAAGAAATGGAATTTCCAAGAACAAGAAGCCTATAAATGCACCAAACCAGCTAGAATTCATCAAGAAGAGCTTCTCTTTAGGGGAAAAAAGGGGGAAACAATCCTTTAAGGAAAGAGATGAAAAACGAAACAACTTCACACATAGCAGGAAAACTCCCCCCACCCCAAGGTCCCAGCATCGTCCCCTTCCTCGTCTGGTCTAGCCTGCGGCCCTGCCTGCCAGAAGGGAGGCCTTGGCCTTCTGACAACTCCCTGGTCCTCGTACTGCTTAGTCGCCATCATTTATCCATGCAGCTGCCCTCCTGCACATTTCCACTGTGCCGGTCGACACCGGGAGGGCCCTAAGCTGGTTTTAAATACATGGTTTTTATTGCCACAGACTACTTTTCTGTGTTTCTTTTTCTTGTTGTTGTTACAACTATAAATTGGGAGCTCACGTCTTTGTCTTGAAAAATCGGGGTTTGATAAGACTTGCTAACCTGCTTTCTTTTTAAAAGAGCGATGGCCGTTGTCCTAAAGCAGTCGAGATTTCTACGGGAATGCTGCAGCTCTGACTGAGGTGGGATTGAAAAGGAGGCAACAAACAGGGGGAGGGGGGAAAATCACTTGCTGGTGGCCTCTGTGTTGGAAAGAAGACTTTGCCAATTCTAGACACCGGTAAACTCTGTGAGGAAACTGAGGGTCTTACAGGCCAGAAAGAGAATGAGGTCATGAAAAGGAGCCTCCCAAGAGTTTGAATAAAATACTGAATCCCAAGAGGAGCCGGAACGCGGACATGTAAAAAGAGGGTCGCGGACTGGGGCATGCGGAGAATGGTCTCGAGTTCCAATACACTAACGGGACGGGGACAGCACTTCACGGGCACGCACGTCCGGGCTCCTCGCCCTCAGTAGGAGCTAGCGGATGGGGAACTCAGCCGCTTCCCAATATAGATGCTGAAAAGAAACACAGGGCATTACATTCCACCCCCGATCACCGTCTCACCGAGCAGGTCACGCAGACGGGCGCTTAAGCCCGAACGCCATCTCAGCCGCAGGACCACCCGCCCGCCCGCCTAGGCCCTAGGGAACGTCCCTGACCACGTCCCTGACCACTGACCACTCGGCCAGCGTCTGAATCTGGGCTCTGCCACCTGTGGCCTTCCAAGCTCTGGGCCCGAGTCCTTCACTGAGCTGAGGAGCCCAGGGCAGCGAAGGAGGCCCCCAGGGCCCTGCCCCACCCCCGGCTGCCCACCACTGCCCAAAGGGGCCTGGCATGCCCTCTCCATTTTTAGCCCACCCAAGAATATTAAATGGGCAGCGCTCAGACGAGCTGCGGCTGTTCGGTTGTTTTCTTCAGTCACGTCTGACCCTTCGTGGCCCCACTTGGGGTGTTCTTGTATTAGAGGGAGTAGCCATTTCCTTCTCCAGCTCAATTTGCAGATGAGGAAACGGAGGCAAACCAGGTGAAGCCACTCGCCCCACAGTTAGTCACTGCCTAAGGCTCAATTTGAACTCAGGTCTCCTGACCACAGACCCAGCATTCAAGCCACTCTAGCTGCCCCAAGAAGAGGCAGGTGCTTAATAAATGTTGGCTTGCTTGTTTCCATGATTAACTGCTTTCTGAGCAACGGAGCTGGACAGGATGTGGGGGGAAAGCGGATGGAGTAGGGACAGGCAGAGCCTTCCAATCCCACCGGGCTTGGCTGTGAGAAAAGAGGGACCAAGAAGCCCCCTCGCCCACCTTCCTGCCCACTCCCCCCCCGCATCCTTCCCCCAGCTCGTGCTGCTGCCTCACGGCTCTGAACAGGAGGAGGCCAGGCTGACTCCTTTAAGAGAGTAGCAGGGCCGGGCAGGCTCTCCCTGCTGCAGGGCAGCCCTGAGTACATGGGGCAGCCCGAGGTGCCGCCCAAGGCCACATCGCCAGGATGCTCAGGGGCCAGGCCTTAGGGGCCGGCTCTAGAGCCCGTCTGCCCTTGCCGGCAGCTCCTCAAAGGGACTAACTCATCTTTTAGGTTATACACAGAACCAAAACACAGAAGTTTAATAACATAAAACAGGGGCCTTTTCCTAAGCCTTGGTGACTTCTTACATCTGTCGTGCCAATTGTTCAGCCCAAGATAAAACTGACAATCCATTATGAATAAAATGGACTCAATTTCAGGGGCAGAGTCCATTAACCCAAGAAGCCTAGAATATGAAGGGGCTCCAAATGAAGGCCATGGAATCTGCAACAGTCAATATTTCTCCTCAGAAAAGAAAGCCTGTGGCTCTCAGTGGCAGTCTACAAGTCCACCAAGGGGCACTTTCAAAGACAAGTATGTATTCTGCCATCCTTGGAAGGGGACACCTGAACAAATTGGGGGATATCAGAGGTTTTCTAAAGATTTGTTGACTAAATTTGGAGTCTAAGATAAAGTATTCAGTCGACAATACTTCACCTGTGACGACCTAAGCCCTCTAATAAGAACTCCCTGGAAATTCTCTGAAACAAAATGTAAGACACCACAAGGTTTTTTGAAAACATATTCTTTGCCTCACAATCAAACATTTACTAAGCACCTACTATGTGCCAGGCAGTGCTCTGAACACTAGATTATGGGATTAACTGAATAATACAAACATTAAAATTTCCCATGGACTTACCCCAGTCCCAAAGCCAAAACGTGAGAGATGAAAAGCGATGGAATGAACACTTTAAGAAATTCTGCAGAGAAGATGCCCCCTTTCTTCATAACTCCACTTTTCCTCATACTTAAAGAAACGGAACGTTTAGGGTGCCGAAAGTGGAATTCCCTGATGGAAGAAATAGAGGAAGAAATGGGTTAGGAAGCCTGTTCTGAGAAAGACAGACAGGAGAGAAGGAAAGGAGAGGAGAGCACCACCAGGAATGGTCAGGTCCAACTACAGAGAATGGAGGGAACCAGTGATCCATTAAAGCCTCTCGACCAACCGCTGGGTCACTCACTTGGGGGGGACGTTCTCAGGCCGACTGGACCAGTCCGATACCCAGTCCACACTTTTCTGCAAAGCTTCCACTTCTTTTTCTCCTTCTGCAGCTTCTTCTTCAGACTGGGAAGGAGAATTTATATTTTAATACAAGAAAAACAAAAGAAAACCACCTCGAATATCAAGAGCAGCTAGCTTCAGGGACAGAAAGCAAAAAGGCTACAGGTTATTTTAGTGCTGTTACCATTAAAGACAATCCAAAATAATCCACTGCACAGATGCTGGTGAATCTATGGCTCCTTTTTCCTTTTCTACACAAGTCAGGCCTGGTAAATATTTAACATCTTCCTAAGAATTCAAGTCAGTTTCATTGACTTAAGTAGTTTTAGAAAGTAAAGCTAGCCAAAATAAACAGTACAGGAAGTCAAAAATCAGCAAAGTTAAGAGATGGTATTTTTAGACTATCACTGCTCAAGCTGCTTTAAACAGTTATTCAAAACTACCCTAAAAACTAATTTGGCTCAAGCAAAAGTGATTTGGAATATTTAAATTTCCTTCTAATTTTATTCCTCATCTAGCTTATTAAGCAGGACTGTGGAGAAACGTCTTCTATTTTTTAAAATCATCATCAAACCCAAAGCAAGCAGAAGGGAATTTCCAAAGGAGGTCCTAGAGAGGCTTCTAAGAAATCTTTTGTTCTGGATTCAAAGGTAGCCCATCTTTTCCTTAAGGTTTTCAAAGAGTTGATTTGAATCAGGTTCGAAGTAAGGCTCTCAGTGGTCAGTGAAATGGGACACATCCAAACCAGAATTTAGAGCTCAAAAAGATTTCCAAAATCTGGTCTCATGTCTTCAGTGAACTTGGACTCAAGAGGAGGAGTGGCTGGCTTGTCCCTCAGATTGCTGATAAGAAGTGAGTCAGGAATTTGTAATTAGAAGCCTGACTGCCTGATTCCAACACATACACCCATTTACAATTCACTATTTTGCTCTTCTATCTAGCTGCAAAAGTACATTTTAAAAGCTGTTTAATATTTTCATTAATATGAAACCATCTTTAAATTGATATCATGCAGCCAGTTTTGTTCTACATGTAAAAATAAGCTTTTTTAAACCAGGGCACTGAACTTGGGATCCATGATCATTTTTTTTTTTAATACTTTGATAACTATATTCTAATATACTCGGTTCCCTTTATAATCCTATGTATTCTATCTACATTCTGAGAATGGCTTCAGATGGCCATGAGGAGGGGGGCAAAGAGAAAGGGTTTACAATCCATCCAAGTTCAGAAGACCTGCTCTGGGCCGCTCTACTTCAGGGCTCTTGAAATAAAGTTATGATCTGAAAACAAAGTGGCTCACAGCCTGAGGTCCACCTAGCCTAAGTCACGCCTTGAAAAGGCAAAGTCACGTCTGCTCGTCTCCATTTCCAAAGGGGAACACGCAGGTGCACAAAGCTCTCCTTTTCTTTAATTACCAGCTTAATGGATTTAAATTTATCGGAAACCCTGAGCTGATTTGGATTTTGCAATCTGCATGACTCAATTTTTATTTTTGTTCAATTTACCAATTGGGACTGAAGAAGTACCCTGAAGTTGCAGCATTTCAGAACTGAGGGGCCGTGCTCAGCTCCTCACGAGCTGACCTACAACACTGAACTTCTCCAGATGGAAGATCCCCACTCCAGAGTTTCTATGTGCACACGCATGCCCCTCAGTGCCCAGAGGGCCTGAGAAGTGGCCCTGGTCAGGACGCTTGTAGGAGTGGGTGTAAAAAAGAAGGGCTGCTACATTACTAATATGGATCATAACCTTATTTCAAGAGCCCTGAAATACAGTAGTGCAGAACAGGTTTTCTTAACTTGTGTGGATTAAGGGCCCCCGCCTCCATGGCCACCTGAGCTTTAGGAGAGCATCTACATTAGCCCCCAGAGTATTTTCCAAGATCAAAATGGACAGCTTGCAATTGGCCATCCTTGGAGCCTGAACTCTTCCTCTTCCCGCTGCCAGACGTCAGCCCCTGTTCTGGACCTTCTTGGGACAGAAGAGCCCTTGAAAGTCTCTTTCTGTGACTTTGACAAGCCACTGGACAAACACATCCCTGAGGAGCAAGCACTGTCCTTGTGCAATACCTGGCACAGAGACGGCACCTAAGAGTCAGGGCCAGAAGGGCCCAAGTGTGGATCCAGCAGAAGTCTCCTGGCTTCACAGATGAGAGCCCCTCGGATGGCAGGATGCTAATTAGGATTCCATGTCCACATCCGGGGTCCTTTCCAGGAAAGTCTGCATCTCTCCTTCTGTTTGGTTCCGAGGAGGCTCTCCCCCCGTCGCTCTCTTTCTCACTGACTCAGTGGGGCGACTTGTCGAAGGAAACCGGGCGGGCTGGTGCCCTTCTCCCCACACTCACAGAATTCCACAAGACTGCTCAAGCATCATTATTCCTTGCAGCAGCAAGGCTGCCCTTCCCCCCAGAGCTTAGGCTTCTGCGAGTTCCGTGATCCTCAGCCGGCTGGGGCTCCGTGCCAGCCTTTCTGTGACTGGAGACCTCCCGGCCTGGCCCTCTTGGGGCACTCACCAACAGCGACCAGAAGCCCGGCAATGTGCCTACGTTTCACTTGTCACTTAGATGGACAGACTGTACCCAACTGCTTCAAAACACAATTGAGAAGAATCTTCTCTCCTCATTAAATTCACTCAGCGCTGTTCCTGAGCCAAGGCTCCCCCACTGCCATTCCCAGGGTCTCATCTCCAAACCATGGATACCTGAGAAGGGCTTCTGTCCCTGCCGTCTGGCACTAGGACCCCCTCCTGACGGGCACCTGGGAACCTGGGCCAGGGGATCTGAAGGGAAGACCCAACATCTCACTTCTCAGGGAACAACAGAAAAAGGAGACGGGGCCCTGAGGGAACTCATTTTATTTTTTGTCAGTTCACACCGTGGGGAACAGAACTGACACAGGCCGAAGCAGTCGACCACTTTCAATGGAAGGGTGGAGACAGCATGTCGGCCCAGCTCTGCCAAAACGCTGAACCAGCTGCAGGCTCCCCCAGGGACCTTCCCTCTCACATAACCCTTCTGGACACAGACAGGGGAGGCGGCTTCTGACTGCGACTCTGATGGAGGATGTGCTCCCCCAAAGATGACAAAAGGTGGTCTCTAGAGAATGCCCCGGGCACTGTGGGACACAAAGCAGCATGCTCCACATTGGAGTCGGTACCTGAACCCAGACCTTCCCAAATATTGGGCCAGCTCTAACCATTGGATCACTCTCGGTTAGGAGATTAGAAAGTAATCTGCCCTTCTCTCCTTAGAACATCGTCGTGGTAAACAGCGGATATGAGAACTTTTAGTCTTTATACACAAGTACAAATGAACATTCCCAACCTCACCACGTTCAAAAATCAGAAACCAAATGACTCATTTATTTCAACAAAAGTTTTACTCTTTTATATATCAAACAAAATGTTTTGTGTTTTGTTTTGTTTTTTTCTGGAAAAGGAGTTACATTTTGCTAGATATCTCCCTTGGAATGAGAAAAGGTACCTGAGAGCTATGGTCCCTGCTGGTGTGCATGTCCACATCAAACATTATTTGACCATCTTCTTGTGGGGAAGGGCTGAGGGGAAAAAGGGTGCACCATTAGTTTTCATTCTGCTGGAGAGAAACCGAATGACCCAAAGCTAAGCCTACGTCCTTGCAAAAAGAAACTTCAGTAAGGAATCAAAGAACATCCCCCCAATCCCTCCACACTCCCACCTCACAATGTTGTCAGGAAGCTGAAGAAAAGGGGATAAAACACAATTAGTTGGTGAGAACCATTTCTTTATAAAAATAACAGAGGAAATAAAATTTCATCTAAAGCACCAAGTCCTTTCAGATTTTTTTCTCCAAAAGGCAGTTTCCTTTGAATAAAAGAATGTGGCCTTCATTCTGTTTTTTCTCCTTTAGATATAGTACATAAAAGTACATCCAGTGAGATGCCCTTGCCAAGCTTACAGAGTGCAGAAGCTCCAACCCCTCGCCCTTGACCATGCTCTGGCCCTGCTGATTTACTTAGCAGGAATGAATAGCAGGTAGAATTCAGTGCCTCTCTCCAAGGATGGTCGAGTCAATTTAACTGCCAGGTCCCAAAGAAAGCAAGTAGGATCTTAAGATTTGGAACTGCCTCTGGATGAACAGAATTAAATCAAAATTCTGTGACCGCATTAGGATAGCTATTCCATCCACTGACACTAATCTCAACCTCACAACCCCTTAACAATAACAACTGTTTGCACAGCACTTAAAGTTTGCAAAGAACTCTGTACACATTATCTCCAGAAAGCCTCTACAATAACCTTGAGAAGTAGGTAGACACTAGAGGGATTACTCTCTTTTGTATAAAGAATCTGAGGCTCAAATGGGGCCATCTCCAACCCCCAAATTCACAACTCCATGTCTCCATCCACAACAAAGGCTCCAGGCTCCCAGGTCTTGGTGGGTTTGGTCAAAAGCCTCCTGAGTCTGAGACCAGGTGGCTCATGGGCCTCCCAAAGCCTCAATGGGCTGCCCTCAACACAAGAGGCAGACACTTCATTGCCAGGAATGGCCTAGAACCCTTTCCAGTTCAGCACAGCACGCCAGAGCTTGTATGCCAGCTATTGCTGTGAAAAGACAAGCTCATCAGGAGCATCCCTGAGCCCAGCTTGCCTCACAACTGACTGGATGACCAGCTACCAACTGAAGCTGATGACAAGCTGATCACTGAGAAAGAGCTAGCAACCTGTGCAGAAAGCTAACTGGCTCCTACACATCACGGGAGGTGGAGTTCCTACTTCATGCTGTTCTAGGATCCAGGCTAGAATGGGACAGGTATATACACTGCCAGGACCTTTGACCCTCTCAGTCACCCAGGAGGCTCGGGCTCTCATCAGCCCTATTTGATGAGGAGGTTCTCAAGCATCCGGGGCCAGCGCTGAGCTCAGCTCTTCCTTATTCCAGCAGCCTATCGCTTCACAACCTAGCAACAGCAGATGGAAAAGAAAGTAAAGGCGGCTCAGGAAGCCATCTTTTAGGTTTTAGAAATTCTGATCAACCACTTCTGACTTGCTGGGTGATAAGGTGATCCTATGAACTTAATCATTGCTGAGCTCTTTTTAAAGTGCGGAGGTTGACGATTTTACATCAGGTGTCCCACATTTATTACATCTCTGCCTTGGGAAAGGGACCATGGGAGGTGCCTGGAAAACGGAGACTAAAAGCACCCCAAGGTCGCTGCCTTCCCAAGGGACGTTCCCGGCTGCCGGTCACGTGGCTAGCTAGAGCGTGCTACTTGAGGGGCAGGACCCTGATCTCTGGCAAGAGGGAAGGCTTCCTGGTGGAGAGGGGCTTGTGCTGTATCTCGAAGGAAGTGAAGGACTTTTAAGAGGTAGGGAAAGAATAAAGGAGTCGGGGGAGGAAGTAAAAGCAAAAGTTGGGAGATGGAAAACCAAATTCAGGGAGCCGTAGGCCAGGGTGGCTGCACAACCAATCGAAAAACACCTGGCGGCAGGTGTGAAGGGCTCGACGTGCTGAGAGAAGCAGTCTGGATGAATCAGGAGCCAATATCGCTTCTGGCACAGGAGAGCGTGGGGAGTGGGGGGAGGCAAACCAACACTCACTATTATCGTGGCAGCCCCCCTCAGAGAAGTGGAGGGGGCTGGCTATGGAAGCAGAGAGAAGGAAAGCAAGGCACTAGGCCCTGGAGGCCCACCTGACAGCACCTCAGGAATGACTAGACCTGGGCGGGGCTGGGCGAATGACTCACGGGTGACCTCCAGTGACCAGAGGATCAGGAGACGTGCAGAAGGGCACAGGGCCATCCTCAGACCCTCATTTCAAGTGTGGGGGACTGGGAGGTACCTGTAGGAGCTGACCTTCAGCACGCCGTTCTATCAGAGCCAACTCCAAGGCGACCACATTTATATCCTACACAGTAAATCAAAGGAAAGCTCTACACCAGAAATAAAGGGTTAAACTTCTTCCTTTATTCAGTGAGAGCGGCTGGTGAAAAACGACAGCACGTCCTCTGCTCCTGGGGTTCCTGAGTCACAGCAGGTAAAGGTCTTATCTAGTGCCTGAGCAGAAGCCCATAGCGAGCATATTAGATAATTCCTTATTTAAACTTCACTCTGGAGCCACAGCTGATATTAAAGCCAATTTGGATAAACAATAAACTGCTGGAGGCAGAGGCCGGAGGAGGTCACTCACTGTTTACAGTTGGCTTTAAGAAATACAAAACAAAAACTAGCTGCTGACTCCTCTCAGACAGAACCAGAAAGTTCTTTATTTAAGACCCAAGGACATGTCTACCCAAAACTATCTCCTGCCTCCTTCAGTGATCCTGGTAGTCCCAAACATCTCTCTGGCTCAGAGCCAAACAAGAATTTCAATGAACTATTAATTAGCCAAGACTTAAAAACCAGCCAGCATCCTCCTAAAAAAGGAAAAGGAGCTAAGCCAGAGGGGGCCAAAGCAGTCCCCTGGCCCAGTGCCCCAGATGGCCGAAACGACTGCTCAGGTGTCACCCCGCCTGTCAGTCTCCCCCCACACTTGGGACCACAAAGAGGGACCTCTCCAGGGTAGAGATGCAGGGCCACATCTGCATCTGAATGGAAGCTTTTGGATCAGCTCAACTTCATACTTGTCAGGAGTTAAACCCATAAAATACTTTGGGCTACCCTTCATTCTATACCAAATGGCAAAAATAAGTCTCTTACCTGTCGCAGTGAGAACTGCCTCTGGAGCTACTCTGTCCTGATTCATGCTGAGCGTCCAAAAGAATCTTCTCCATGTCTCCATTGTGAATGGAGGACGAGGAGGGGACATGCTCCAGGCCCCCGTTTTTCCCATTTCCATTCCCATCGTTGCCATTTCCATTGCCGTTCATCTGGAGCTCCACCCAGGAACCTGTTGAGCAAGCCAGATAACTTCAGTTATAACCACAGAGAGACAGATGTGAATATGCTGAATCCTGATAACAATCCTGGCTGCCCCCCAAACAAACACAAAAACACTAAAGAAAAAGTGGAGAAAGCTGGATCTTCATTACCCTACATATTGATTACCATAGTAATCCATATAATCACTCAGCTCAGAGGAAATTAGGACTAAAAAATATTTATTTTGAGAAATTATCTTCATTGTTTAAATAAAAAGGGAGATCAGACTGTGTACCTTTCTTGTCTCTCTGGTTTATAATATCAACTCTTAAATATCCTAGTCACCCTATAATTCATAGTGGGCCTCAGCTGTTAACTATCCATCCATAACATGTACCAAGATATTAGCAAAGCTGTTCAATCAAAACAGATGACTACCAAATTTCTCAAATGTTCATCAATATTATTAACCTCTTCTAAATTCACTTTAGAACAAAAATTCCTTTTTTTTTTTTTTAAACTGAGGAGCCAATTGGGATTAAGTGACTTTGCCTAAGGTCACACAGTTAGGAATTGTTCAGTGTCTGAGGCCAGATTTGAATTCAGGTCCTCCTGACTTCAGAACTGGGGCTCTAACCATGGAACAAAAATTCTTAATATAGCCCGAAGTACTTAAACCCAACTACTCAAACTCAAAAAGCCTAAATTCCTTGAGCCTGGGGCTTCACAAAATATAGCAATTTCCAAAATAACAGAGAACTTTGAGAACCAGTTTTGGAGAGAAGGAAATGAAGCTAAAGAGGTCAAGTAGCTTCCCAAGGTCAAATACTGAGTAAACAGGAGAACTGGGACTAATCCTGGTCCTCCTGATCCAGTCCAGTGGCTCTCTCCTCTAAGCAGTATCCCCAAGTAGCTCAGAAACATGTCTAGATTGCCCACAAACTCACTTTTCTCTCTCCTCCTCTTTCTCCCCCCCTCGCCTTCCATACACAAACATACCTGGTAATCTGCTCCTATTTCTCCAGTCCCATAGGCTCTCCCCTTTTTCTTGGTTTTCTAAGGCTGTTTTCGTACACAAACTCAGCGTCTGCTCCGGCCTAACCCATCCCATTAAAAGTGGGGGAAGCTGTAGAGCTGCAGGGGGTGGGGCCAAAAGGGAGATGGGGAGGGACCATGCTAATGAAAATATCTGGTCATCCGGGGAGGTTTCTGAACCCAGGGAACTCACCCTTCACGTGCAGGTAAATTTGAAAGTCCCTAGACTCAAATCAGGGCTAGTCTTAATGAAACTGATTCCCCCTTCATCAGGGTACTAAGGTGGAGATTTTATATATATAATATATATAATTTTTTTTTCCTACTCCTATGTCCAAGGCAGGGAGGCGCTGGACAGATTCTCTAAAGAAATCCCAGGTCATAGCAATACTAACAGTTACTAGGTCTGTATCACAAAGAAACCAGAGAAAAAGAGCAACTCTTTTTGGATAGCAAAGAATTGGACTTTGAGGGCATGTCCACCAATTGGGGAACGGCTAAAGAAGCAATAGCATATGATTATGATGGAACACTATTGTGCTACAAGAAATGAGGAATAGGCTACTTTCAGAAAAACCTGGGAAAACTTTCACAAACTGATGCAAAGTGAAGTGAGCAGAACCAGGAGAACATGGTACACAATGACAGCTATATTGTACAATGATTAATAACTGTGATTTAGTTATTCTCAACAACACGAAGAACTTATGAAAAAATGCTCTCTCTCCCCAGAGAAAGAACTAACAGTGCCTGAATGCTGACTGAAACCTACTTTTTAAACTTTATTACTCTTGGATGTTTTATTTATTTATTTATTTGTTTGTTTGTTTATTGGGGGGGGGATGTTTTTGTAACATAACTAAGATGGTAATGTCTTGAATGACTGGACATGTATAAAATTACATCAAATTGCTGACCTTAGGGCAGGGCAAGGGACAAAAGGAGAGTATTTTTTAAATGAATGTTAAAATTTTTGTAATATTTAATTGAGAAAAACTAAAGTAAAAATTAAATGTTAACAGAAAAAAAGGAATAGCAGGTCAAGGGTGGAACCATTGCCCCTAGACCAGTACCACATTCATTCAGAGCAGTAGGTCTGGGAGATAAGTCAGTCATCATCATCAGGCAAACTAGCAGACACTGCTTCCCATATGTACCACTCTGTGAGAGGAGTTCTTCAATAATAGAGATTTTTAAACATTACACCTTAGTGTCAATAACCTTGTGAGGTGTTTAAAAAAAAAAAGCTAGTATTTCCATTCCCATTATACAGATGAAGACAAGTTCTCAGGATCACAAAAGGAGCTAGCTGCCTGTGAGATCCAGGTATATGTGGACTTCAAGTCCAATGCTTGTTCTATGAATCTAGAACAGAATCCTTCAGCCCTTCATGGTTTCTTCCAGAACCATCCATGACTGCTTCGGCTAGAACCCATTTCTATCTACTATGATCTCACTTGAAATTCCTGTTATTGGTACTATGGATCTGTAACTGCAAGAATCCTTCCAGAAGATGACATAAACTCCCAGCAGGAAGTGACCTTGTGTCCTATCTTTCTCAGCACCCCTACCAAAGTGCATTTACTTTAAGTAAAAACAAACTGGAAAAACAAAGATCCTAACACAAGGTTCTCCTAATCACTAAGTCTGGAGCTGACGAAGCAAGCATTTGGGGAAGGACTATCATTTGACTAGAGATTCTGGGAATAATACTGGGAAAGGCACTAAATCCAAAGGCACAATTCATGATTTCCTTTTTTCTGACATTTCCAGGAAAGTTGCAAACATGCATCTGAGGTGTCCAATCACAAAAGAGAAAGAAAGAGCCCTGAGAAAACAAATAAGCTGTTCAGTTTTTCAAGCTATGGTCTCATTCTAAGTCTACACTAGATATCATTCTCTCCATAGGTCCCAGTTTCTTCATGTAGGAAATGAGAGATGAGATTCAGATTCAGAGTTCAAAATACTGAACCCCTTAATTTTATACAAGAAACCAAAAATGTAAAATTAAATAAGTTCCCTGAGGTTGTATAACTGCTAAATGGCAAATCAAGGCATCTGCTTGAAGGTTCTTTCTCTTTTGTCCAAATGTCCATGCCATGCCACTGGCTCATCTCAATGAGTTTTTGGTCTCATAATTTGTCTATGTGGACAAAGTCAGAAACAGCAATAACAGAAGCAATAATGTTTGTCCTTCAGTGGAACTGTGCTTACAAATGTAATTACAGATGTGATTAGGAATAACATTTTCTCTTAATAAATATTCCTAACAGTTATTAGGTCTCAAAGTATTTTTAGGGAACTTCAAATTAACACCTTGAAAACGAGCAAATGGAAAAGCTAATTCATAAGAGTGATTTTTTAAAAAATCATTGGGCAATTACTAAGATTTTCCTCTGAGGCTAATGCGATTTGATTTTATTTATTAAAAAGTGAAATTCAGGAGCAGCTAGGTGGCACAGTGGATACAGCACCAGCCCTGAAGTCAGGAAGATCTGAGTTCAAATCTGGTCTCAGACACTTAACATTCCCTAGCTGTGTGACCCTGGGCAAATCACTTAACCTCAATTGCCTCAGCAAAAAGCAAAAAAAAAAAAAAAAAATGAAATTCAAAGTATATCAACAGAAATGGTTTAATTTCACACATTCTCTTACACTAGAAAAGTGAGATTTGATCCCACCCACCTGAGGTCTTTCTTAATAACAACCTCAAAATTTTTAAATACTCTAAATAGACAAGGAAAAAAAAAAACTCAATTTTACCTAGAGAAACAAAGCAAAGAAATATCTATATACATAGACAATGAAACATTAAGAGGGAAAAAACCTCAAAAAGCAAACTATGCAATGAATGATTTACTAGAATAGTTTTAGTTCAGCTGAGGACTTTATCAAATTAAAAATATGACTCATTAAATGCTACTCTTTTTAAAAATCAGTTTTATATGTATGTAAAAGAAAATGGTATTGCTTTTTCAGCAGTAACAACATTTTCCAGTCTAAGCCTCTGGGAGTGGCTGAGTTGGCATCTCAGCAGGCAAGCTACGTTCAGAACTGCACGTTTTCAGTTTCTGTTGAATACCACAGACATGTCCAGCTAATGACATTCACAATTATGACTACATGCACTATTAGGCACTGCTGTGTCTCCTTTACAGTTAAGGATAACCAGCTCTTATTTTTTTTTTTGGGGGGGGGGGATTTCAGAGCAGGGAAAGAATCAAGATTGAAGAAGCATTTTTTTCCTTTCTTCAACCCTTTTAAAAATCTCATACAATGACCTGACCAGGAAGACAAGGATCTTTTTACTCCAGTTTGTTACTTCCTTTCTTTAACCAAGTGTGCTCCCTAATTTTTCTAGGCGGGACTTCTTATTTTAGCCAATATATATGGTCCAGGAGTACCAGTGAGGGGCTGCATTTCAAGGCTTCCTTTGAAAAATATTGAGGTTCTGGATAAAATTGGCTCAGAACATTAATAGATTACATCTCCATAGCATATCACTGTTTACAAAACTCCCACACAATAACCCTATCATATAGGAAGCCAAATTATTATCCCCATGTCACATATGAAGAAACAGATGGCAAGGCAGTTTGTGATTTACCTCCTATCACACAGACTAAGTATTGAGTACCAATATTTAAAACAGGTCTTGCTTCCATTCTAACCCCTATGTTCTTTCACTAACATCATAGTTTCTTTCTAAATGAGATCTCATGGAAGCCAAATTTCAGGAAATGTGTCAGACCCTCTGGAAAGTACTGTCCCTAAAATGAACCTTGATCTTTCTGCAAATGCACATGTGCTATATCTGCTTGATGCCGACCCAGTTGTAAATGAAAAATTCCTTTATTTACAGTATATTAGGAACCCCAATTAATTTGGGTTTTGTAATATGTGATTGCCTCCATTAAGGTCCTTGCCTCACTAATTCAATTTATGACAATAGTAGGTCCTAGCAAGCTGGAAGGACTTTTGAGTCTAGAGAAGAATTCTAAACTTTCTATCGATTGTCTGAAGTAGTAGGTCTCGGCGGCTCATTTTTTTTTGTCCAGAACTACTCATGAACTTCCTACGCCAGCACTGAGAAGGTATGTCCCTGCAACATGACAACAACCCCCATCAAAAATAAATGAATGAATAAAAAAAAAGAAGTTTAGGATAATCATTGCTATTATCTACATACAACTTTAAAATTTGAAAGGCAACTTAACACTTCCTAGCTCTGTGACCCTAGGCAAGTCACTTAAACTCCAAATGCCTCAGCACAAAAAAAAAAAAAAAAAAAAGTGAAAGGCAATCCACAAATAACAGCCCAGTCAAGTGGCTGCTATCTTCATTTTGCAGCAGATGTCAATGACTTTTCAATGGTCTCAAAGTTAAAGGCAGAATATGAGCTCCCAAATCTAATTTGGTTTAGGATTTCTTTGGACTGCTTTAAATAGAGTGAACACAAGGTCATACAGCTCAGCAATACAATCAAATATTCCACTTTACCTATCTACAAATAAGAAAATTGTACCTGTATGACTGTTTAAAAGTCTACTTGAAACATGGAAGGGATGTTTTTGAGAAAAATATCTTAAAATGTCTTGATCATCCCATTTTACTTGTTTGCTGAGTTCAGGATAAAAATGGGGGAAAGTCAAAATCAACTAATACTAAGATCCCCTTTTCTCCTTTAGAACCAAAATAAGAATTTTGTTTCTACAATAAGCAATGGTGTGATTGAAATACATCCTTGAGTGCCACCTAATCTCATTCCCTCCACTTTTATAAAGCTCTCTAACTGGAAACTGCCCCTGACCATCAACTTAGTAGATGTCCCTGAAGACTTGGGAGCAGTTCACAAGTTTTACTGCTGATTATTAGCACTGTTCAAGAAGATTACAAAGAAAAAAAAAGCTTTGGAGAATACTGAAGACATAAGGGATTTTTATCATCACCAATGGGTTCACTCTCAGCATCAACCTTCTATTAACTTCAGGGCAAGAAGTATTCATTAGATTCCCATAGATTTCACTGCTTTCAAGGAAGGTTCTCCTGCCAGCTCCTAGGGAAACACCTTCCAGGAAGGGAAGAGCACTGGCTGAATTAGTCTCTCCTTCCAAGTGGCTCTGTCACCTGGTGGAAGCTCCTTAACTCATATGCTTTTTGGAGGACGAGACTACTAGACTCGATAAATTCTTTGCTCAGAACTAAAACATATATTTAAAAAAAAAATTTGGGGAAATCAATTTAGACACTTGTTTTCTTCAGCTCAGAACTGTGTAATGAGCTAGCCCTGTGAGAAACAAGAGGGCAGTAATTAAAAACATTATCTAGATGTCTTTTCAATAACTTTTAAAGGTTCCTCCTCTCCATTTCCTACACTGTGACATTCTTGCTACCAAATTTCTCACAGCAGCCTTCCCATTATCTCTAGTACTTGATTTTTCTTCCAACACAGGGAGGAGTTGTTTGTGATTGGCCAGTGGCATTTAGCGCTCCTTGAGATTGGTATAAAGGCCAACATTCACTGCAGTCTAACCCCATTTTCTCTGCCCTATGGTTAGGATATCGGGAAATGATTCCGATGTAGAAAAAGAATAAAGGCATAAAAGTCAGTAAACATTTTTATTTTTTTTGTCCAGTCATTTGTCATATCAGACACTCCTTGAGCCCAGTTGCAGTTTCCTTGGTCTGTCATTTGCTTCTCGAGCTCATTTTACAGATGAGGAAACTGAGGCAAAGAGGATGAAGAGACTTGCCCAGGATCACACAACTAGGAAGTACCTAAAGCTAAATTTAGACTCAGGTCTCCAAGCCCAAGTTATATCCACTGCTAACTCCCTATCCTAACTCTGGTGTGTGGGGACAGGATTTTAGGAAAATGGAGGAAGAACTGTGCTATAAATAAAAAAGAATTTAGAGAGACTTGAATTCACCTACAATAGTGTAAATTTCCTTAAATTTACAGTCCAAGAATACAGCCTTAAGTATAAAATGAGTTCAAGAAAAATTAAATAAATTAAAGAAAAAGAAACACAAATATTCTAAGTTGCTCTGGCTGTGGAGAAACCTGCATTCAAATTTTATTTCTGAGCATAAATTCTGTAATCATGGACAAATCACTCATCTTGTCTGCTAACCTCAATTTCCTCAATTGTAAAACGGGGTGAAGTGTTTTGAAATGGATGAAATAAATTTCACAAGATTACAAAGGAAAGCAATTATACCTAAGCAGTTATCACTGGGAGAGATATGAAGAAGAAAATATCTGTAGATTAATATTCTATTCTGATCTCCAAGACTCCTGAAGAGTCCTGCTAAGCAACACAAAGGCTTTCCAGGTGTCCATTCAGGGGACCTTCTCTAAAGCAAGGCTTCTTAAACTTTTTCTACTAGTGACTCGTTTTTTTGCCTGGGACATTTTCCCTTGGCCCCGATTATAGAGATGTATAACATAGGTATAAAGCAAACATTTGCTGGTAACAGTTTCCTGACCCCCACATCCAGTTACAAGATCTCATACAGGGCGGAGACCTACAGATTAAGAAGCTGGGATCTGAGACTTAGTGAGCCAGATGTTTTGGAAGTCCCTCTCCATGACCTTTGAGCACAGAACATGTCCAGTTTTGCAAACTTCATCATTTGCCAATATAAGCACGACCCCAATGACCCACCCAAAGAGGGGAGGCTCGGGGAACCCTTCCTCGGACCAGGGACCAGTGAAGCTGGGGCTCCAGCAGCAGCTCAGCTAGGAAGCTGTTGGGAAATTGCTGCGCAGCCACAGGTGGGAAGCTTTAGTACCGGTCACTGTACTTGGGAGTTACTGCCCTGAGGAGGGGCGGCATGCCGGGGAGCCCCTGCATGCCAGGCAACAGAATGCAGCAATGGGCACGCTCAAGGTCCCACCATCGGTGACTTCCGACGGGTCTTGTGGTGCTCCTGAGACAAGAAGCCTATGTGCGGCAGGGGCTGGCAGGGAGTTGGACCCTGGCCTGACCTGGCCAGGCCCCAGGGGCGGACTTAGGGTCCAGGACCCCTTGGAGGCTGCACGGGCTCCCTAAGTCCGACTTTATGCTCTGGAGGTGCTCGGACCCGCTGCACGGTGGGTCAGGAAAGCCCAATGAGGGCCGGAGCTGCGCTGTTTCTCCAAGCACTGGGGACACCGATCAGGCAGCACGGCAACTCCCGAGCCCACCAGCCAGCGCAACCCCAGGACAAAAAAGGGTGGGAGGATCCGAGCAGGGCCCACTTCTCTCCGGACGTCCCAAGTCGGCCTCGAAATTATGGGGCGCCCAAAGGTGCAGGCCCAGCCTCCTGCGGCCAAATGATGGGGATCGGACCCGGGGCCTCAGCTTCGGCGTCCCCATCTGCTGAACCCCCAGACCGAAGCACCGGGCCGCCGCCTGCCTCAGTTTCCTCCTCCGCCGACGGCGGCCGTCTCCCATGCAGTCCCTCCCGGACCCCGGACTGGCTCTGTTCTTTTCCCCAGCCCCCGACAAGCAGCGGTCCCTCCGGGCCCACTCGTTGCTGCTCTCCCCTTCTCCACCTCCCCCCACCCTTCATTTCTTCCTCAGCGGGCTGCTCCGGCCAAAGCCCGCCCCCCGCCGACTCGGATTGGAGCGGGCCCGGCCGAGTGGCCAACCACGGGCCGCTGCGCCTGTCGTTCACGCACGCGCCCCCGCCCCAACGCCAGAAGCCCCCCGAGTCCCACACCGGACCCTCGGACAGGAACGAGGCTTGGGGCGGGATGATGGGGGGGCGGGGCCGGGAAAACAGACGACTAGGAGAGGCGACCGTGCCTGCCAATCAGGCTGAGAGCTCCAAGAGCCGGCCAATGAATGTTCCCGGACTACCCCGGGCACAAGCGGCGGCGGCGGCAGCGACCGAAGCTAGGTTCCTCCTCCCATCCCCCCGACACTCACTGTTGAGGCCCGCGGGCGGGGCCAGCGGCTGCTCGCCCTCGTTATTGTTGTTGTTGTTGTTGGGCAGCGGCGGCGGTTGCTCTACCAGCGGAGAAGACATGGTCAGGAGGCTCGAGTGGCAGTGGCGGCGGCGGCGGCGGAGGACTGGATTCTGGAGGCGGCAACGGCAGCTCGGGCTCCGTCTCTGGCTCTCGGGCGGCAACACAACAAGCCCAGGCCCCCGCCCCCTCGGCTGCGCATGCGCGCCCCCCACCCCGGGTCATGACGTCAGAGCCCGCCCCACACACGTGACCATAACACAGCCTGCCGGCCATGTGACAGGAGCCGGACTGCACGGAGTCGCCAGGCTCGGGGCCTCAGGGGCGGAGCCGGGGAGGGGGCGCCTGGCCGGTCCTTGCCCTTCCCCTCTGCCTCGGTCTCCGCCACGCCCCTTCTCCCATGGCTCCCTAGGGCTTCCCAGTCGGGCCCTAACCCCCTTTCGCCCACTGCCCACCCTCGACGCCTTTGGAGCCTCAGGACCTTCGCCTTGGCCGCCCGCGGCCCTTCCAAGGGCTCGTCCCGTCCCCAGCCCCGCCCCATTTTCCCCCGACCCCCTCCCACCCAGCCCTGCGGACCAGGCGTGGCCACCTGGGACCCCCTGTGGGGTGTTCTTGAACGGCCTTTTGCTCCTCTAGCTCCTTTTATAGAGGAGGAAACTGAGGCACTCCGGGTGAGGTGACACGTCTAGGGCCAGCGAGTGTCCGAGGCCGGAACCGTGCAATTCCCAGCACTCTCCACTTTGCTCTGGGGAGGTGGGCTCCATTCCAGCTGCCTTCCGGCTCCAGGAGCCTCGCGACCCGGGTGCGAGCCTTCCTCGGAAGGGGGAGGCCGGCCAGAGGCCCCTTAATGGCCGTGGACTTTCCGGGGAGTCGCCCCTGGTCCTCCGTCCCGAAAGGTCGTCTTCTGCCGGCCTGAGCGGTGGTCTGACCGAGGGAGGGCGGGTCAGGGACCCGCAACCGCTTGGCTCCTCGACCCCCAAGGCGGCAAAGGGGCTCAATGCACTGAGGCCCGGGGCAGTGAATGCTGAGCCCACTGAGATCCGCCTTGGGATGGGAGACGCTGCGGTGCCAGGAGCTTCGGAGGACTTAGTTCCCGAGGGGAATGATTGGGAATAGCTGTAGCCTTAAGCCTAGCCTACCTAGCTAGCCTCTGCAGCCCAGGCCAGGTCAGGGCTGCAGATGAGGGGCGGGGCTTTTATTTTCATGAACCTCTAACTGAATTTCAGAATTTCCTTCAGTTATGAATATACACATGTACATACATATATGTTTAGGTTATTCTGAGCAATCCAGTTTTCATAGAGTAAATGTGGTCCATGACATACATTAAAAAAAAAAAAATTAAGAGCTTCTAGACCAGAAGATTCTGAACATCTCTTCCTGCTCTAAATTCTGATCCTGAACATGGATTCTAATGAAATCATTTAGGAAGCAATATTCTTAGTCATGAATTACCACGGGCGCATTTAGGGTTACAAGGAGGAACTCTTTGATAACATCCAAACTCCAGTGAATGGGACTCAACCCAGCCCAAAGCAGATGAATGAATGACTTGCAAATGAAGATCACTAGTCTGGAGAAGCCTCAATTCTGGTTCTGCTCAGGCCACTTAATATTTGGTGACCTCTGACATGTCTCAGCCTTCCCGAAGCTCAGTTCCTTCCTCTGCCAAATGCAGGAAATGCCAAAGTAGTGGGGATTGTCTCCTTTTGTCTTGATGACCCCAGTGACTCTTCAGTGTCAAATGGGAATTAAATTGAATCAAAATGATTACATGAACACTGGTCAGGGATATGGGAAATTGAATGTATACTTCAGCTCTTAATGAGTCTAGTTAACTCCAAAGTTGTTCTTTTCAGGTCAAAAGTCTATGATTCTAAAGAATGACAGAGATGGTAATTACAAGTGGGTGTGAGAGGAAAGGGGACACAGAAAGAACCATGACAGTATCCCCAGAAAGCTAAAAACAATCTAATGCTTCATTAAGACAGGCACCTCTTGGTAGGGAGTATGCTATTGTCTTCTACCCTGATCAGACTATACCTGATAGCTCTTTGCTTTGGGATTTATATCTATGATTTAGTAGAGTGCTTAGGACTTTGTAAGTTCTTGATAAATGCTTTTTCATTCATTCATTCATCAGGGAGTTAAAGTACTTTAAGATGACCACTTTGTAGAATAAATGGCAGGTAGGGATTGGGGAGTGGGGTGAAATAGGATAGAGAGAAAATAGTCAGCAATAGTAACAAAAAATTTTTGAAGTTTCTCTGACTAAAGACCTCTCAAATTTATAAAAATATAAACCATTCCCCAATTGATAAATGATCTAATATGAAGTTTTCAGATGAAGCAATCAAAGCTATCTACAGCTATTTTAAAAAATACTCCAATGAATGAAAAAAAAAACAGGGGCCTGAACTTGTTTGGGAATGGAGAAAAGGATTTATGTGCAAGAACTGATGAGCCCTGATGACTGACTGGGTGTGGACCGTGAGGAAGAAGGAAGAATCCAATGATTGTGAGGTTGCTAGCCTGACTGATTATAACAGCAGCCCAGTCACAGACAGAAATGGGGAAGTTAAGAGGAGGAGCCACCTTGGTGGAGGTGACTAAGAAGGGTAGGAATTCGGTTTGGGATGTGCTAAATTTGAGGGCCAGTGTGGCAGTCAGATTTATTCATTCGAAAGCTGGAACTTGAGAAATAAGCCAAAACTGAGTATACAGATTTAGCAGGTATAAATTTAAAGATAATAGTTGAATTCATTCTAATGGCTAAAATTCAACTAAATTCAAAAACTATTAAATATAGCCTATGTAAGATATTAAGAAAAAAAAAGGAAAGACTCAAGAATAGTGAAAATAAAATAGCAGTCTAGAGTTATAAGAGATTTGAGCTTCAACAGCTCTATGGGCTGGATGCCACAAGTATTAGCTTGGTGTGGAAGGGTTAAAGAGATTGGGAATAAGGAATCAGATGATGGAAGACTGGCCATGAAATTTGGAATATGACTAACTCAGGTTACTGATTCAGGAAGAGCAGAGCAGCCCTGGAGCTCCACAGTGACACCTAGTGTTTGTTACAAGAGGCATTACTATCCTAGGATGATTTTTTCCCTTGATTTTCTTTTTATGCTATTACTCAAGTATGTGTTCTACAATGCTACAAGTGTTAAATTCTGATCTTGATTTTGTCAAGATTTTTAAAATATTTTTATTGATGAATATTTTGTAGCTTGAATTTGAAGCTGAAATAAGCTCAACAAATATCAATATTTATCATTTTGAGAATTGTGTGTTCAAAATGTGACTGCTATGCAGCTTGAATTTTTTTTCTTGGGATTTTTGCTGCTGGTTTTTTCAAATGACTTGTTCTCAAATTTTACTTGAGTGTTACGGTAGAAATTAATGTAAAACGGAAGACAAGTTCTAAGCACCTTCCATTTCTTATCAATGACTGGAGTCAGAGTAGATGGAGTGCCTAGCTAAAAGACAAGGAGACTCATCTTCCAGAGTTCAAATCTGGCTTCAGCCACTTACTAGCTGGGTAGCCCTAGGCAAGTCACTTCATCCTGCTGGCCTCAGTTTCTTCATCTGTAAAATGATCTGAAGGAAACAGCAAACCACTCCAGTATCTTTACAAAGAAAACCCCAAAAGAAGTCATGACAAAGAGTTAGGAGTGAAAACAACTAACAAAGACTAAAACCCTTGCCTGGAGGCCCAGGTCTTTTATAACAATTAGCAAGAAGATAAGAGCAATATCTTGAGCACCAGAGGTAGGTCTTCTGATTGGCTATTGATGACATCATCAGAATCAAAATTACATCATTTGGACCTCCCCTACTCAAACCACTCCTAACCCCAAGCCTTAAATCATGCTAAAGGCAGACTCCTAGTCCGGGTAGGGAATTGAATTTGCAGGTGATGGGATTGCTACAATTGTTTACATAACTGAGACTGGATCCTTTTAGGTTTCTATGGAAAGTGGATGATGGGTAGGGTTACAAAGGTAGGGTAATTATAAAATAAAAATTTGACCTTTATACAAGTTTCTCTGGGAATAGGGGTAGGTGGGGTGAAATTTACCAAAGGAATGAACTGAAAAAGAATCTTAAATCTAATTTGTCTTAGCAAAATAGAATCAAAATCAATTTGCAACTTTACATGAACAGAACCTCTATTACTTGGTATTGCCAATGAATACCATATAATTTATAAGAACTTTTATTATGGCTATGGATTAGCATGTCATCTGCTTATGAACCTACTGAATGCTTACTATCACTACTGAATTATATTTTGACTAAATTGTTTCATCAACTGACATATTGCTCTTTGATGACTGATTAAAACTGGCATTATAGAATGACATGACTCTCCAATACAATGTGAGAAAGATTATTATTACCTCTGATTACTGCTGTACTGGTTCTGATTTTATGCTGTATTTGCTAATTGAGTCTGCATCCACAGGTCTCAGTTTAGCTCAGTTGTCCAGATGAGGCTGCTTCTACCTGGCTTAAATTGAGTTTAGAAATCCAGCTGATCTAGCGCAGAGTTAGCTTAGTTTTATGGAAAAATTATTCTCTTTTCTCTGGTGTCAGTATCTGCTTGGATTATTAATTACCGTCCCCAAAAGATATCATCTGTCCTTTCCTATTTTTGTATATTTAAGATTTTTTTAAAAATCTCTTCCAAGGAGATAGGAAGTCTGCCCCTAGCAAAGACAAAATATAGATGGACTACCATAAAGTAACTAACATTCCTTAATTGTTAGAGAGGTGCATAATCTTCCACACCTGAAAGCCAACCTACCTTTCCCCACTAGCAGCCAATTATGATATTCCTCCTTTCTTGTGTCTCAATAAAGTGTTTTCCTCATCCTTTGGGGGTCCTAGCTTTGCTAAGGTGGCCAGTGATCCATTTATTAATGGCTATATGTATCATTGTTAATAAACTGTTATCTTGCCTGGAAAACTTGCCTCAGGGTCCTTTTACTCAGTGAACACTCCTCAGAATGTGAGAATGAAGAGAAGTTTACTGAATCAGGCAGAAAAGTTTTGCCAACAAATACAGATAGCACATGGCAGGGAAATGCCACTATAGTGTTCAAAATAGAAACTTTCTTGGAAGCCCCATGAATGGCTAAAGAAAAACCTCTATGGGAAAGCCCTAGGACTTTTTGGAGGGCAGATAGATAATCAGAACTCCAAATATGAGATAGAAAATGTGTCTACAAAATTTGAATACTGGGGGCTTGTGGGGGTGGAGAGGGACTGAATAGCTTAGTCAAATATATTTGATATTAGTTGAATTTAAATTTTAATACAGAAATGAAAAATCATCTTACTTTTTTCTCCATGTGAACATATTATAAAGATTAGAAGAACTATGTACAGTAAAGCCTAGCCATGAAAAATAGGATATATTAGAACAAGTGCATATGAGCCTAAAATAAAATCAAAAGAGTGCAAATGGGTAATTCAAACTTTGGGCAGACCTCAGATGATGATATATTAAACAGCATGGAAAATGCCCATTGGAGGATATACATGCAAATAATTCAAGACCTGATGACAAAACACGGGCTAAAGATACAAATCTAAATCTCAACATCTACAGAAATGCAGATTAAAACTGAGGAAAGCTTCCAAAGAAAAGTACCACGGACAGCAACAGTTTCTTTGGAAATGTACTGGACCAACCTAACAGTTGTACACTGTGGGGTAGGTAGGTGTGGGGGGAAGGCCGACTGGACTTCTGTTCCAGCCATTGAAAACACTGACACAAACAGCCTGCACAGCTGAACCAGACAGTGCTGCGCAAGCAGCCTCCATGTTCTAGCCACTTCACGAGAGGTATTTGAAAACAACGTCTATTGAACTTCTGCTGAGCTTCATGTGAATTTTTGTTGTTGGTTTTTTATATGTTCAATACCCAGGACATATACTGGACATTTAATAAATGCTTGGTGAATCCAATATAAAATTAAATGGAAGCTGGTCTGCACAAAGAGCAAATAAAAAAGGTATTTTCTTTGAAGACTTAAGTGACAAAAACTATCCATATTGGGATACACTGAAGTGACCCCCATACATCATGCTGAGAGCTCTAGATGACCTGGATTTTCTTTTTGGTTACCAGTGGTTTTCTATGTTGCATTTGCACAGTGCTTATT
>JAJPUD010013148.1:4847-33186 GCA_023553655.1 Myrmecobius fasciatus | reverse complement strand
TCTCTCTCTCTCTCTCTCTCTCTCTCTCTCTCTCTCTCTCTCTCTCTTTCTCTCTCTCAGGAGAATACTGCCAGTGTTCATACCCCAGGAGTATGTGGGGAGATAGGGACTCCCCACTAATCTTGTTGGGTTTTGGTTTGGGGGAGCATGCTGAGTGAGAGATCAGAGCGAGTGATGACCACTCGGGACGAGGTCTGACCCCAGGTACGTACACAGAACCTGCAGATATGATTAGTGCTAATGAAGCCTCTCCCTCTTGAAAGGAAGGCTATAAAACAGGGAGCAGTCACTCCAGGAGCTGTCCAGGCAGTAGTGATATAACCCCCCCCCCCACTGCACAGGAGAATCTTGCCAGTTCCTGTTTTCCCATTATCAGGTAAGGAATACACTTTACCTCACCATCCTCCTCATGGGAAGTAACAACAATAGATAGAACAGCCCAGGTAGGGAAGGAGATGTGGTGACAAAATACTAGCTGCTGCCTTGAGCCTCAGAAGTGGGCTACAAATAGCGGGAGCCATAAAATCCAGTGTCCTCAGAATGCTTCACTGTCCTAACGCATTTAGCCTCCTACAATTCCCTTTTCTCTAAACTGTTCATGCATATGATAACCCTTCATGTTCTCTTTGAAGCAAGAGCAAGAGAGAATCTAACTTGGGACAAGAAAAAAAATGGCTTAGGCTGGGTTCCCAAGGTAAAAACCTCCTTCTTCATAAGAATGATGTGCATTCTTTTTTCATTTTTATTGATCTTTAAAAAAATCTCCTTTTTATTTTTATTTTTAAAATATTATTTTATTTTGAGGTTAAATAGCTTTCATGGGGTCACAGAGCTAGTAAACATTTAAGACTGGTTTTGAAGATGGACTGATTCCAGGGCTGGTTGCATATCAATTTTAATTCAAAATATAGTCCTTTCCACCCTACAACTACCCAGTAAGCCAACTCTTATAAAAATGAATTTGAAAAGAAAGAAAAGGGAAAAGTAGTTCCAGAAAAAATTAATCCTCACATCAACTGAACCGAGCAGTGAATGCCAGCAAATGCCAGCTCCCCCACCTATAGTCGTCCATCCTCACCCCCTGCAAAGAAAAGAGTTTTGATACATTATCATATATCTGCCCTAGAGTGAAGGTTGGTCATTACGATTTCCCAGCTTTCAGCTTCTCACCTCTCTCCCATAATTCCACTTATATGACATAGCCTTTCTGTACCTTGTTTCCCTGGTACTTCACTATGCATCAGTTCATGTAAGTCTTCCCATGGAGAACAACTATTTTTTTGCGGAGAGGAGAGAAGAACCAATAGCCATCCCCTCATCTTGGAAAGTCTTGCTTTTCACCCAAGATGTTATGGAGGTAATTTATAACTTTATCACTTCTTTTCCTCTGCCTTTCTCCTACTGACTACCCCAAATATGAGAAAAGATCTGAATCTGGTATATTCTAAGGGAAAGCAATTGGTTCAGAAAGCTGAGGATGAGGTTACTTTCACTGACCTTGAGTCAGATTTATCACCACTATGGTCCATTTCCCTATACTTCCATGCCTTAGACTCTCAGCCTGCCACAAGCCTCCAAGAAGAACCAATTAGACCCTTCAGCCATACTCCTCTAGCATGACAAGATCCCATCTGACTCTTTCCCTCTTCTAAATATAATTGTTTTTGGCAAAAATATATGATTGACCAACTTCAAGCTCCAAACTTTAACTACAGTTTCTCTCTGCTTTTATATTCTTGCTATAGGCAACCCCTGAGTGAGAAAGGCTGGTGTTCTCCTCAGTCAGCAGCTGCTCCCTTCCTTATCCCCACTGTTCATTATTGTGACTCAGCTTTCTTATTAACACCCTTCAAACAATTAAGTACGTTTCCCAAAATCTACCCTCCTGAAAAGTAGCCTCTTAACTACTTTTTAAATCACATTAGAGACTTCAGCAAATTGTGCTCCCATCTAGCTGCCTTTTTCCTTTATTAATTCTGAGCTCTGCTTCCCTGTTATAGCCAAGTTTGTTTGCTATAACCATGTGCTAATTTGCTGAATCTCTTCTCTGGGTCTTGACATATTTCTCCCATGGAACCTCCTTTGGATTCATATTTTAACCATACATCTCTTCCTCTTCAAAGATCTGTTATAAAATTTATTTTCTAATTATGCAAAGAAAATAATCAAATGTCCTACATTTTGACCCAGAGATCTATCTCACTGGTATATCTATACTCCAAGGAGGTCAAAGATAGAAAGAAAGGTCTCACATCTACCAAAACATTTGTAGTAGTACTTTTTGTAATAACAAAGAACTATAGGTAGGATAGAATTGAGATTGGGTTTACCCATTGTTTGGGGAATGACTAAATAAATTATGGCATATGAACAAAATATTAATTACTATGCTTTCATGAAAAGTAGATATGCAGAATACAGAGAAGTCTGAGAAGACATATGCATTATGCAAAGTGAAGTAAGCAGAACTGGGAAAACAATATGAATAGTAGCTACCACCATTATAAATGGGAGGCATAATAAGCACAAATAAGAGACACTGAGTATTACATAATTATAATGACGAAGCTTGACCCTGAAGAGGAGTTGAAAAAACATTCTTTATTTCCTTCTTGGAAAAGGTGGTGGTTTAGAAAGTGGTATATACCGTGTGATTTGGCTGAGGAGTTGCTTTCTTTTGTTGAACCATTTTGTTATCTTTTTTCTTTCATAATATGTCCATTAGGATGACCCAGAGATAAAGGTAATGTAAAAAAGTATCAAATTTTTGAAGAAAAATATATTTTTATGAAGTCTGCCTAAAATAATTCCACTGGGCATATTATTAATGATAACTAGTTTTTATTTGGTGCTTTAAGGTTTGCAAAATGCTTTATAAGTTTGATCTCATTTGATTCTTACAACAATTCTGGGAGGTAGTATCATTCTCATTTTACAGAAAATGAAACTGAGGTAGATAAGGCAAATGATTTACCAAAAGCCGTATAACTAGGAAATATCTGCAGCAGGATTTGAACCCAGGTCTTTCTGACTCCAAATTCAGTATTGTGTCATGTAGGAGTCATGTCATTAACCTAAGGGCCCAGGGATGAGTCCAAGGTATTCTCTTCATTTCCAATATGTCTTCTCCCTTCAGTAAAGAGGCTAAATAATTATTCCCATTTATGTAGTGCACATATACATATATGTGTATGGAAAGAAAAAGAAAGATTATCTCTCTCTCTCTCTCTTTCTCTCTCTCTCTCTGTGTGTGTGTGTGTGTGTGTGTGTGTGTGTGTGTGTGTAGAATTCCTCTGCAGTCAGTTTCTTCCTATTCTGTGTTTGGTAAATTCATAGCTGAGGTCCAGCAAAGTACATGGCTTGTTAAGTGTACACATTGCATGGCTAATTAGTCGCAGATAAGACACGAGTTCAAATGCTAGTTTCTGCACTAAATTAACTGTATGACCTTGAGCATCTCACTTGCCATTACCAGGGCTCAGTTATCTTCTCTGTTCAATGGGAGGTTTGTACCAGATTATCCCTAAACTCCTTTTCAAATCCAGTATTCTACAATTTTGTGATTCTAGCCAGCCTTTAGTATAGAGTCTTTGTGCAAATCCATGAGCATATCTGGAACAATGACCAAGTGCCCTATATAATTAGCTTTATGATACAGATTGCAGACAACCTGGTTAAAAATAAGCTTGGTAATCTCTATAGTTCTCCCTCTGTCCAGCTAATTCACAGATGCATGAGCCATTATAATATTAGGAATGAATCATGATGTGTAGTTTATGTGTATAGATGTTTATGATTATACACATATATGTATATGCACATCAAAACAATGTACATATATGTATATATATGATTCATACATATACATGAATTTGTATAATTTTATACATATACATACATATGTATATGTATAAATTTGTATGATTTAACATAGTTTCAAAATTACCTTTCTGTCCACTTCTGAACTTTTTTTTGTTTTGTGAATTTATAAATGTTGTGAAATTTTTTGCATCTTCATTACTAACCATTAACTCACTACCCAGTAACTTGCCAACAGAAGCTCTTTCTTTTTTTGAAGCTTTTTGTTTTCAAAACATATGCAAGAATAATTTTTTTCAGCATTGACCCTTGCAAAACCTTGTGTTCTAATCCCCACCTCTTCCCTCCACCTCCTCCCCTAGATGCCAAGTAACTCAATGTTAAATATAAATATGGGTAAAATATATGTAAATCCAATATTGGCATGCATATTTATACAATTATCTTGCTGCACAAGAAAAATCAAAAAGGAAAAAGAAATGAGAAAAAAAATAAAATTCAAACAAACAACAACAACAAAAGAAGTGATTTCAAGATGATAATTTCCAGACTTTGGGATGATCATGTGTGTTCCCAAACAGAAGGGAGAGTATTCAAGAGCAGAGAAGGTACTTCAAAACATCAATTGCATCAAAGAGCTCAAGAAGGATGAAGACTTATTAAAAGCCATTATATTCGATAACTTTGGAAAGAGAAGTGTCAGTTAAGGGATGAGGTCAGAAACCAGTTTGAAGAGGGGAAAGAGTGCAAAGAAAAGAAATAGAGGCAACTAGTGTAGATGACTTTTTTCAGTTTGGCCAAGAAATGGATGAGGTATAAAACAATGGCAAGGATGGTTAGATCTAATAAGTATTTTTATTGCAAGAGACTTGGATGTAAGTAAACAGGAAAAGAAACAAAAAGATAAGAAATTAAATATTTAAAAGGGGAGTACAAAAGGGAAGACATCTGTCAAAGACAAGAGGTCATGGGAATCAAGTCTACATATATTGAAGAGGGATTCATTTTGCTAACTCTTCATCACTGGCTGAAGTAAAGGAGGACATGGTGGGGAAATGATAAAAAGGAAAAGTGATATTCACAAATGAAATGATATTCATCATTTCTTATGGAATAAAAATATTTTATTTTATTTGTATGCCACAATTTGTTTATTGATGTTTATCTGATGAGCATTCACTTTATTTCCAATTTTATTTTTTGCTACAACAAAAAATGCTGCTATAGTTTTTGTTGTTGTTATAAATATAGGTCTTTTCCTTTTTTTTGATCACTTTGGAATATAAACCTCAAAGTAATATTGCTATGTTAAAAAGGATATATGGATTAGTTATTTGAGGGCAGAGTATGTTGCAAAATTGCTTTCCTCGATGGTTGTTTTAGTTCAAAGTTCCATCAACCATGCATGAACATGCCTTTCAAACCCCTACCATCAACTGTCTTCTATTATTTTTGCCAATTTGTTAGATGTTAGGCATAGCCTCTGAGTTGTTATATTCTGCATGTCTCTTATTGTTGGTTTTGTATATTTTCCCTGTTTTTTTTTTCTGATAGCTTATATTTCTTCATTTGAAAAAAAACTTGTTTACTATCCTTTGATCACCTATTGGAGAATTCAATTATTATTATTGTTGCACATACAACTACAGTAGGACCTAAACTTAACCAGAATATTTTGGAAATGCATGCTATGAGAAATTTTGTGTTCTGGTGAAGTGAACAGAAAACAATTTTTATTTCAACTTTTATTACAGAAAAAGTTCTTAAACTGAACAGCTCCACATTTTGTACCTTTGTAAATTGAATGTACATTCAATATGTCTTTCAATTATAAGTATGTAAAGCAGACTTTAAAGTAATCCCTCTGAACTTCATTTTTGAGTGTGTATTAGTGCATCAGTAGAAAATGGATTGTGGTCTAGAAAAATTCTCTGGGTTTTCTGACCTAAACTACCTTTGTTCCACAGGCTGTCTAATCTCTAGTCATGTCCTATCCTGTATTTCCTCTCACTTCTACTATGTCCCTCCTCCCAAGTTCCTCTCCCTCAATCTATAGAAATGGATATTTGGAATATTCTAAGTTACAAACTCCTAGGATCATAATGAACTGAGTTCTCTGCTTGTGACCTTGAGAGTAGGAAACTGATCAGCTCTTAATAGGAAAGACCATTCCCCTCACTCTGAAAACAGCTAAGCAACTTTTGTCTGAAGGTCATCAATGACCTCTTATCCTAAAAGTAGCCCCCAAACTACCCTGAGAGTCTCAGACCATGGTGTATTCCTTCTTCCTTCTATGGTCTAAAGAAAATTATAGGGGCAGCTAGGTGGTGCAGTGGATAGAGCACCAGCCCTGAAGTCAGGAGGACCTGAGTTCAAATTTGATCTCAGACACTTAACATTCCCTAGCTGTGTGACCCTGGGCAAGTCACTTAACCCCAATTGCCTCAGCAAAAAAAAAAAAATTATACCTGCATCTCCTTAACAATTGATACATCTGGTTATATCCCTCTTGTCTCCCAGTACTCACACTGTGATATGGTATTGTCATATCTTCAGAAAAGCTGTGTGTGTGTGTGTGTGTGTGTGTGTGTGTGTGTGTGTGTGTGTGGGAAAGGTTTGGAGGTATTAGTTCAGTCCCAGTACAAAGTATTGGGGGAAGAGGTCTAGGGGACTGCCATGATTTAGATTTGTTCTGACCCTATTACAAAGAGTAAGTCTGATGGATTTTCCTGGAACTCTTCCCTTGTACTTGCTTATAACTTCTTTGAGCATGTTCAGTTAGATTGTCTTCCTTTGGCCTCTTAAGTACAAGCTCTTTTGATTTTTACTTTGCATCTTTTTTTTTGCCAATCTACCTTTATAACTTTACTATCTATCACTTAATGGTTCTTTTTGCTGTTCCTCAGATGTAGTTATCTATGTTGTGTTTCTGATTTGGTGCTAGTTATCTCAATGCTTAGAATATATAACATCCCCATTCCTGGTTCCTTACAAAGTAGTTTTTTTTTTTCAGAACTTAGCTTCCTAATGACTTCCTTTTGGAACCTTCATTGGAATCAGAGGTTTTATGTCAAATACTTCCTGCAGTGAAACATGTAGAGTGGTTCTCAAATTGTTTTTAATAATTGAAGAAAATGTCAAATTTCAATTACAGGTTAGTAAAAATAAAGATGACTTTTTTATTATCCAAATTCATGGACCCCCAAATATATTGACCTGAACATTCCTGGTTAAGAACCTATGAAAGTTTTAATGCATTTAATCAAAGGGCCTATTGCTTTTAGCATTGACTGGTAAGTCTAATTTTTCTGGGAATCCCATTTCATTCTAGCAACAGACTCTAATGGAAGGTCTTAGAGACTGAGGCGAATATAGAGAGACTTGAGGACAGATCCTAGACACCATTTTCTGTATTAAGAAATTGTCATCTTAGGGGATAATAGATCAAATAAGAAATTAAATGTGAAAGTGTTTTATTAGACAAAAAATCCTTATACAAATGTTAGCTATCAATGATGTGTGGCAATAACTATGCATATATTTGATCTCTTAAGTATTTTAACATAATTAACATGTAGTGGATATCCTGCCATCTAGGGGAGGGGTGGGGAGTAGGGGGGAAAAATTTGTAACAGAAAGCTTTGTAAGGATTAATGTTTAGGAATTACCCATACAAATGTTTTGCAAATAAAAAATATTAATAAATAAATAAACAAATGTAAGCTATCATTTTTCACACAGGCAACATGAATGCCTTCCACATACATATGCAAAAATTTGTATTAATCACTTGACATGGGCTCAATGATTTGGAAATCACAGTTACTGTCAAGGAAACCATGGTCCCAGTAGAGACTCAGAGGGTGTGGTATCCACACCAAGAGTCAAGACCAGAGTGAAAGAAAGCTTGTGATGAAACAGGATTAATGGCACAAATAGACAAAATTATCAAGTTGATTGGTTGTCCTGGATGTTCCAGCCTCCTTGTTTTATGTCTTTTTTCGTGTATATAGGATCATATCAATCCAACCTTCCATTTAGGCTGCCAATTACCAGCCCTTTAAAAGATTATTCTCAACACAAAGTATAATACCACATTTGACGTATCCATTCCCTTTTTTCTATTCATATAGCTAATACTCTAACTCTACTTCCATCAATGTTTACCTGGAACATTGCCATGGGCTCCTAATGGGTCTCCCTGTGTCAAGTTCCTTTCCACTTCAATCCATTGTCTATGTGGTTACCAAAGTTATTTCTCTGAAGTGCAATTCTGGCCATGTCACTCTCCTCAATAAATTAGAGTGGTTCTCTGTTGCCTCTTGAATCAAGTATGAACCCTTTTTATTTTTACTTTGCAATCTTTTTCCCCAATCTATCTTTAAAGCTTTATTATCTATCACTCAATGGCTCTTCTTTCTGTTCCACAGACATAGTTATCTGTGTCATGTCTCTGACTTGCCACTAACTGTTCCAGTATGTAGAATATATAGCATCTTCATGTCCTGCTCTTTACAATGTAGTTTCTTTCAGAGCTTAGCTCAAGTGCTAACTCCTTTTCTGACCCCTTCCCTGCTCCCATGGCTATTTACTTCTCCTGCCCAAATTATCTTGCATTTCTTGAAAATGCTCGCATAGGTAAGAGAGACACTGGGCTAGATGGATAGAGAGCCAGTCTGGAAGCCAGGAATACTGGGGTTCATGTCCCACTTCTGACCCTGGAAAAATAACTTCACAATACTGAGAGGCAATTTTCTGAGACTAAATTGCAAAGAAGAGGCTACATTGGGAGAAAGAATTTCCTTATCTGAGAATTCTTTACACTAATAGGATCACTGATCCAGTCCTGGTCCCTAATTTGATATGTACATGTTGAGAGAGGCATGATGGGGCAATGAAAGAAATTGCCATGAAGATCTAGACTCTGATACTTGATACAAGCAGACTGTGTGACTCTGGACAAGTTAACCACTCTGTGTTCTAGGCAACTCTAAGAATAGAGATTTCAGAGACTATGCCCAGCTACAAGAGAGGGATATCCTATACTAATGAATTACCCAGTCCAATCTCTATGCTCTACTTTGTTGTTTCCAAGAATGGGGAAATAGGGCAGGTAGAGATGACAAAAATAGAGGAACTTCTGAAGGGGAGCAAAGTCTTCCATGACTGAGGATCTTTGTAATCCCTGGGCATTCTGTGAAATAGAAGGGGAAAAAGGTCAGTTCTCTCTCAGGTCCCTGGCTCAATTCCTCTTGCACCTTCTTTCTTTCTGGAGAGTCAGTGTCTAGCCTTAGTTAAAATAATCACAGTCCCTCATTTGTCATATTCAAGTGTGATTGTGTGTGTGTGTGTGTGAGTGCCCATCAGAGGAGGGGGAAAATAAAAATAAATGCCATAAACACCAGCAGAGGTAAACGAGGAGTTATTTTATCTCATCCACACAGAACATAAACCCTGCCATGACTGGTCCCCAGAGCTTTATTTATAGCTTATGGAGGGTGACAGCATCCCAACAGGGAGGTGCCCAGCCATTCTCTCTTGAGCCCTGGTTGGAAGAGGAGGGGTGAACAGACTGAAAACACAAGCTGCAATGGGAGAGATAAATCAATTTTCATCTGAGCAGTACTTCTGACACCATCCTGACAAATCAATATATTTTCTCCATAATAGAGTCACTAAAATGACCAACAAGTCATCTGGAAATAAGGGAAGGGGGGGCAAGACAACCTCATAAAGAATATTGCTAAGGAATACAATATCCAAATCTAAATTTCAATTATACACTTTCAAGGACACACTAATACCTTCAATGGAGTCCATCAAAAATTCATAGAGACGCACTTCAGTGATTCTGCTCACAGTTTCTCTCATTCTCCTGAGACATAATCTTTCCAGGTTGTTGAACACTGCCACGGAGTCATCACCATCTTCCCCAGGGACACCTGGGGATGGTCACCAGCAAAAAATCAGGTGTAGGCTCACTTGGAAGGAGCTGGCTTTTGATGCAGGTTTGTATAAATAATCTGGGTTCACCCAATCTGAGTCCTTTGGCCCATCTGGTAAGAAATTGGTCATGCTCATCTGGTGCCATTAAGATGGTGAGATGGTTCTGTCATGTGAACAACTACTAAGGCCCCATGAGCCACCTTGAAGACTCAAGCAAGCAGAAGGGGAAATTTCATCAGCTTTCTCCCAGTAATAATACCCTTTTTGGTTTCCTCCTTATCTTATGCATGCTGCCTAGAATTGAAAAATACCACCTGCAAAGAGATGAGACTCAGTTCTTGGGTGGGCTGAGGTTTCTCCCTCTTTAGCTGCTAGACAGAAACGTGTTCTTATCCAAGATTCCCATTATCTCCTTCAGTCATTGGTGCCTCTGGCTAATGAGTAGGGATGGGAGTTGTCTACGTATATACTAGAATGGACTAAGAATCAACAGGTTTGGGTGTGAAACACAGCTCTACCATCTGGCTGGCTGTATGAATCTGGGCAGATTCGAATTTCATTTTCTTTTTCTGTTACATGAGGGGATTGAATTAGATGGCTCTTCTGGATTTGGAGTCAGTCAAATCCTTCCTCTGTCAATCTCTACCTGGATGACAAAGGGCAAATTAATTCACCATTCTAAGCACCGACAATTCCTCAGCTATGAAGTGTGTTGGGGGGAATGGTGGTATGGTAGGGGGAGGTTGTGAGTGTGGGAGGAGGGTAAATCAGGAATTCTTAATTTTTCCACTTATGACCTCTTTTCACCCAGGAAATTTTTATGGGACTCCAGGTATACATGTATGTATGTGTATGTATACACACACACACATATATATACATATGTATATTTGTATGTATACAAAGCAAATATTTACTGATAATAAATCATAATTTCACAACCCCCACATTCAGTTACAATACTTTTTATGGGGTCATGACCCAGTTTAAGAAGCTAGGATTAGATAATCTACAAAATCCTATATACCTCTAAATTTCTGATCGTATGAGTCTATGCTGTCTAAAGTCCCTCCCATTTCTAACTCCTTTAAACCCCATTGGACTAGTGAAATCTGAATACATTGTCTCTGAAAAATACAGTGAAGGCACATTAGTTTCAAGATCCAGAGGGACCTTTATTTCTGATATAGACAAATCATTTAACATCCATGGGCCTTGAGTTTGATCATCTATGTAATGATGGAGATAGAACTAGATGAGAGAAAGCAAAGATATATTAAGTACCTACTACATGCCATTCACTATGTTAACAAATGCTTATTCTTTTCCTTCCTTTCTTCCTTTATAACAACCCTGTAAAATAACAATAACACCAATTTAAAGTGGGTAGGAGGGAATGAACCTATTCTAGATGCTGCTGTGAACTTCTGCTCTGGTCTTTACATGGCATAACTAGGTCAAAAACAAAAGTGTTTTCTAGGTTGAGCAGCAATAACTTTTTATTTCAATATGCTGTAGATGATCATCTCCCTCTCCAGTCCTATGAATTAGGTGCTGTCATATCCCTCTTTTGCAGTAGAGGCAATAGAAACAAACAGAAGTTAAGTGATTTATCTAAGACCATCCAGTTAGTTGGTATTTCAGACCAGATTTGAATTCAGATCTTCCTGATTCTAGTACCAGTATTCTATCCACTGAGCCACCTAGGTGTATAGATACCACTGAGGTCCTTTCTAGTTCTACATCTGTGATCCTAACAGTCATTCCTTCATAGGTCTCAGTTTCCTCTTCTGCTAAATTGAATGTGTTGGACTATTATTCTTCAAAATCCCTTCTATTTTCAGATCTGAAAAATTAGGAGTATTCTGACTTTTGGATGTGAAAGGATCCCTAAGGTCCTAGGACTTCCCAGGACAGAAATGATTCAGTTTTGGAAATCATCTCAGGACTCAGGAAGGAGCATGGAGAAACTTCATCTGCTTCAGTTCCTTACTCTGCTTCAAAAATACAACTAAAGACAGAATGGCAAAGGGCAGTTGTATGTAAAATGTGGTCTCTGCTTGGCAGGAAAATAGGGCTGTATTTCCCTTCCCATTTAACCAAAGGATCTACCCCCAAAAGCTATTTTCATCCAGCCCTCATCTGCCTTTTGCTAGCATTCAGAGTTGTTTCTCTCCAGTGCATCGAAAACAGCCGCTGTTGCTTGGCCTAGAAAGCTTCTCTGCTCTAGTTACTCTTTGTAGTGACCGGTTCAGCCAGAGCTGGAGTCCCCAGCATCTCCATCCCTCTGTCATCTACCTTCCACATCTCTCTGTCTCTCTCTGTCAGTCTCTCTGTGTCTGCCTCTGTCTTTGTGTGTGTCTTTCTCTGTCTCTTTTTGTCTTTCTGTCTTTGTCTCTATCTCTTTCTATGTCATTCTGTCTCTCTCCCTTCCTCCTTCCCCTCTCTTCTCTCTGTCTCTCTCCTCTATCTCTCTCTCCTTCCCCCCTCTCCTCCCTTGTTTCCCTGTTCTCCACTCCTTTCTCCTTTCAGTTCAAATAAACAAGCATTTATCAAATATCTTCAGTATTTTGAAAAAATGTTTTAGATGGAGAGATACAAACTTTAAATAAGACACAGTCCCTGCCCCCATAGAGCATATAATATGATAGAAAGACAAGATATAAACACAGATATTGGATAAAATGATCTATGACAAGTGCATCAGAGAGGTGATAAATGAGATCTGAAAGGGAAAAGGGATTTACTGACTGGCAAGGGAAAAGGACTCTATTGAGTAGCAGGGAAATTACAGAAGGCTTTTTGGGAAAAGTGTCATTTGAGTAGTGTTTTAAGAAATGGATAAGACCTCAATAGACAAAGAGGGAAGAGAAAGGAAACAGGAAATGAAAGGAAGAGGCATGTTCAAGGCCAACATGAAACAATCATAAAACACCTGGCAGAAAGTAGCATAAGGTAAGTTGGGTGATACTAGATTGTAAAGAGTTTTAAATCTAGGGGAAAAATCAGCTTGAACATTAGTTAGTAGGTATTAGAGAGCCACTGAGAATTTTTAGAAGAGAAGTGATAAAACATGACTAATGTGGAAATATGATTGTATATGTATAACTTATATCAGATTGCCTGCTGTTTGGGAAGGGGGGAGGAAAAAGAGGGAGAAAAATTTGGAGCTCAAAATTTTACAAAGATGAATGTTGGAAACATTTAAATGTAATTCAAACAAAATAAAATGCCATTTAAGTAAAAAAAGAGAGAGAGAGAGAGAAGAGTGACAAAACAAGATCGAAGTGAGAGATGAATTAGAGGCAAGATATAAAGGAACAAGGAGTCTTTTTGGAGGCTACTCAAAGAGAGCCCAAGAAAGCTGCCAGGATGATGCCAGTGGAATGAGAGGATAAGATGGATGCTAGACATATTAGTCTATAACTCTGTGCACGTGGATTGCATAGTCATTGACTGATCCAGTCATCTGTCTACCTATCAATAATCATCTGATCTAAATATTGACCTAATAAAGAATGAATGCAGTTTGGATTGCAGATTCCTATAAGATTGAAAGGGATGAATAAGATCTGATTGTGAGGGCTAAGTAGAGGGAAGATGGGAGGGAGGGAAGGGAGAGAGAAAGGGTTGGGGAGGGAATGCTCAGAAGTTCGTGCTGGGAGTGAAGAGAGTGACTAAGAGGGTCATAGGATTTCCTAAATAGTAATTACTGTCTGCTTCCCCAATATCATATTTGAGTATGGGATGCTCATATATCTCAGCAGTTTTCTTGAACTCCAGGGTAGGTAGTTCCTCTAAGAAATGGTCCTATATAGAGAGAGTCTCTATAAAACATTTTTTTCCTGTTATTCTTATTTTTGCAGATGGGGAAATAGAGGCATAAGAAGGCCAAAATGATGCATAGTAATTTTATACTTCCATGCAGTTACCTTTTAATAAGTAACTAGTAACAATACAGTAGATTCCACAGTGAAATAGAGCACTGGTTCTGAAGTCAGAGAACCTGGATTCAAATCCCACTTCTAGAGCTTATTACCTGTTGAAACTTGGTCAAGTTAGCTTCTCTGGATCTCATTTTCTTTCTTGGTAAAATTAAGATATTGGATTAAATTTCTGAGATCCCTTGCAGCTCTAAAACTATGCTTCTTTCTTTCTCTTCCATCTTCCTTCACCTCATTTTCCCACGCTTCCCCCATAAGGGTGATGTCAAGGTCCCTGATTCCTGAATGGCTATGTTGCCACGATTCTGGTACCAATATGCCCTTAAGGATAGGGGATTGGCTCAGAAAGAACATTCTCAGAGACACAGCATGTGCTGACCCTGACCATATCTTTTCATCATTGCCTTTCCCCTGGATATAGACATACCAGCTCCCAGGCACCTCGTAACATTCCCAGAAAAAAAAGACCCACCATCTCAGAGTTAGCAACATCATGGCTCCTGATGCCAAGAAAACACATATATCTCTACACATGAGGAAGGGATGTGCCCAGGGTCTGGCCACTGAATCCAAGTAGTTTAGCATTGCCCATAACCTACAACCAAGTTTCTGCCTCTTTCTCATTCCAAATTTTCTCCTCCCCAGAACAGTCTAGTTCTCTTCCTTCTCTCTGCTTTACCTAAATATATTCTGAATACCAGGACATCCTAAAGAAATTACTGAAGCTCTTCTTTATGAGCCCCAAAGAATAAAATAATCCAAGAAACTTTCCTCTGTCATAGAGTTCTAAACTTAATATTAAGGTGAGTTGGGTTCAAAACCTGATTAATATGTAACATTAGGCAAGACAACTCACTAAGCCTCAGTTTCCTCAACTGTAAAATTAAAATGTTGGACTTGAAAACTCAAATTCTTCTCTGGCTATAAAATAATGATCCTCAATAACTATAGCAATTTAGTCTTTGATAAACCCAAAGACCCCAGGTTCTGGGATAAGTACTCACTATTTGACAAAAACTGCTAGGGAAACTGGAAACTAGTGTGGAAGAAATTAGGGCTTGACCCACATCTAACACCACATACCAAGATAAGATCTAAATGGGTTCATGATCTGGATATAAAGAGTGATACTATAAGTAAATTAGAGGAACGTAATATAGTTTACCTCTCAGACCTATGGAGATGGAATAAATTTATGTCCAAAGAAGAACTGGATCTCCTAATTGAAAACCAGATAGATAACTGACTATATTAAGTTAAAAAGTTTTTGTACAAACAAAACCAGTGCAATCAAGATTAGGAGGGAAGCAATAAATTGGGAAATCATCTTTACATTTAAGGGTTCTGATAAAGGTCTCATCTCTAAAATATATAGAGAATTGTCTCATATTTATAAAAATTCAAGCCATTCTCCAATCGATAAATGGTCAAAGGATATGAACAGACAATTTTCAGAGGATGAAATTAAAACTATTTGTAGTCATATGAAAAAGTGCTCCAAATCACTACTGATAAGAGAAATGCAAATCAAGACAACCCTGAGGTACTACTACACACCTGTCAGATTAGCTAAAATGACAGGAAAAGTTAATGATGAATGTTAGAGGGGATGTGGGAAGGCTGGGACACTGATGCATTGTTGGTGGAGCTGTGAACGGATACAGCCATTCTGGAGAGCAATTTGGAACTATGCTCAAAAAGTTATCAAACTGTGCATACCCTTTGACCCAGCAGCATTTCTATTGGGCTTATATTCCAAAGAAATCATAAAGGAAGGAAAGGGCCCCACATGTGCAAGAATGTTTGTGGCAGCCCTTTTTGTAGTGGCTAGAAACTGGAAACTGAATAGATGCCCTTCACTTGAAGAATGGCTGAACAAATTATGGTATATGAATATTATGGAATATTATTGTTCTGTAAGAAACGACCATCAGGACGATTTCAGAGAGGCCTGGAGAGACTTGCATGAACTGATGCAGAGTGAAATGAGCAGAACCAGGAGATCATTATATATGGCAACAACAATACTCTATGACGATCAATTCTGATGGACATGGCTCTCTTCAACAATGAAATGTTTCACACCACTTCCAATTGTTCACTGAAGAAAGCCATATACACCCAGAGAGAGGGATGTGAAATGCGGACCACAACATAACATTCTCATACTTTTGATTGATGTTTGCTTACGTTGTATTTCCTTTATCTGATATGTCTTCTGTGTAGATATGATTTTTCTTGCACAACAATGAAAAGTTTGGAAATATGTATACATATATTTGATTTTCCAAATATTTTAACATAATTAACACATAGTGGATATCCTGCCATCTAGGGGAGGGGTGGGAAGTTGGGGGGGAAAAATCTGTAACAGAAAGCTATGTAAGGGTTAATGTTGAAAAATTACCCATACATATGTTTTGCAAATAAAAAAAATAATGATCCTAAGATTCAAGTCACATTTCATTGACAAATAATGCTAATAATCCCTCTAACATTGCTTTTCATCTCAGAGCCTCACCACCAGGACATCACCATCACCTGCTCCTAATCTCCTATCTTCCAAGTTCTTCAAGTTTGGAAAGGATGGGAGACCACCATGCTTAATTCACATGCAAATAAACCCCTTTTAGCCAGCTAATTTACCAATTGTGTAATTTTATTTTTGTTTTCCTTCTGAATTTATTTATTTCATATTTTCCCCCAGTTACATTCAATAATTTTTTTGACATTTGTTTTTAAGATTTTTGAGTTCTAGGTTCTCTTCCTTATCCCCACCACAATTAAGAAATCACAAGTGAAGTTATGCAAAACATTTCCATAAAAGTCAAGTTATGAAAGAAGACATAGATCTTCCATCCAAATGAAAATAAAAATCCTCAAGAAAAAAATAAGTTAGAGAGAGAGAGAGAAGGAGAGAGAGAGAGAGAGAGAGAGAGAGAGAAAGAGAGAGAGAGACAGAGACAGAGACAGAGACAGAGACAGAGACAGAGACAGAGAGGGAGGGAGGGAGAGAGGGGGAGTGGGAGAAATAGAGAATTCTTCAACCTGTATTCAACACAATCAGTTCCTTCTCTGAGTATGGATAGGATTTTTCATCATAAAGTCCTTCAGAGTAGTTGTGGATGATTGTACTAGTGAGAATAACAAAGTCATTTGCAGCTGATCATCCCAGAACATTACTATTACTTTGTATGCAGTATATTTCACTTTGTTCATGGAGGACTTTCCAGGTTTTTTTGCTGAGTATATCCTGTGCATCATTTCCCAGGAAATCACAAATGGATATCATAGTTTATTGCACTGTTCCTCAACTGATGGGCATCCCTCAATTTCTAATATTTTTTGCCCTGAGAAGAAAGCTGCTATGAATATTTTTGTACATATAAATCATTTTCCTTTTTTTCTGAATCTCTTTTGGTATTCATGCCTAGTAGTGGTGTTGTTAGGTCAAAGGATATGCATGAATTTGAAGCCCTTTGGGCATAGATCATAAATGATCTTTTGGTTATTTAACAATTAGGGCATGGCTCTTATTTTTTTTTAATTTGACTCAGTTCTTTTTATGTTTAAGAAATAAGGCCTTATCAGAAAAACTGCTTTAATTTTTTTTACAATTACTATTGCTAATTGTATTTCCTCCAATTTATTCTCTTTCTTCTTTCACTCTGTCCCTCCTCAAAAGTGTTTTGCTACTGACCACTTCCTCCCCCAATATGCCTTCTTTTTTATCACCCTCCCCCCTTCCCATATTTTATCCCTCCCTCCTATTTTCCTTCAAGGTAAGATAGATTTCTATATCTCTATTGAGTTTGTATGTTATTTCCCATTTGAGCCAATTTTGATGAGAGTAAGGGTCATTCAGTCACCCTTTTTTCCTCCTTTCCCCCTCCCAGTGTAAAATCTTTTTTTGCCTCTTTTTTTATGGCAGATATTTTGCAACATTCCACATTTCCTTTTCTCTTTCTCCCAATACATTCCTCTCTCAATCCTTAATTTCATTATTGAAAAAAAAAGATATTATCCCTTCATATTCAACTCACACCCATACCCTCTGTCTATATGTACTCTTTCTAACTATCATAATAATGAGAATGTTCTAATGAGTTACAAGTTAATAGGAGTTCATCTTCCCATGTAGGAATGTAAACAGATAAACCTTGTTAAGTCCCTTATGATATCACTTTCCTGATTACCTCCTTATGCTTCTCCAGAGTCCTATATTTGAAAATCAAATTTTCCATTTAGCTCTGGTCTTTTTATCATGAATGCTTGAAAATCCTATGTTTCATTTAATAATTACCTTTTCCTCTGAAGGTTTTTAGTCAGTTTTGCTGGGTAGGTGATCCTTCATTGCAATCCTAGCTCCATTGCTCTCCAGAATATCATACTTCAAGCCCTCCAGTCATTTAATGGAGAAGTTGCTAAATCCTGTATTAGCCTAACTGTGGTTCCACTATATTTGAATTTTTCTTTCTGGATGTTTGCAGTATTTTCCCCTTGACCTGGGAGTTCCAGAACTTGGCTATAATAATCCTGGAAGTTTTAATTTGGGGATCTCTTTTAGGAGGTGATCAGTGGATTCTTTCAATTTCTATTTTACCCTATGGTTCTAGAATATCAGGACAGTTTTCCTTGATAATTTCTTGAAAGATGATATCCAGGATTTTTTGGTCATGATTTTCAAATAGACAAATAATTTTCTAATTATCTCTCCTGGATCTATTTCCAGTTGTTTTTCCAATGAATTATTTCACATTTTTCTATTTTTTCATTTTTTGTTTTACTTTATTGTATCTTGATTTCTCATAAAATCACTAGCTTCCATTTGCTCAATTCTATTTTTTAAAAAAATTTTTTCCTCACTGAACTTTTCTACTTCCTTTTCCAACTGGTTAATTTTGCCTTTTTAAGGTATTCTTCTCATTAGCTTTTTGTATTTCCTTTTCCATTTCTCTCAGTTCTTTTTCTTTTTTTTTCCTCTCTCTTACTTGATTTTCAAAGTCCTTTTTCAGCTCTTCCATGGCCTGAGCCCAATTATTATTTTTCTTGAAAGCTTTGGATGTAAGAGCTTTGATTCTGAGTGCGTGTTTTGATCTTCCTTGTCAGTATGATAACTTTCAATGGTCAGAAAATTTTTGTTTTCTGTTCATTTTCCTAGCCTATTACTCTGCTTTTAACTCTTTGTTAAAGTAGGCTCTAGGTCCAGACTAGAGGGTGCATTGTCCCAAGCTTCAGGGGTTTTGTGCAGCTGTTTTCAGAGATCCTTCAAGGAATCTGACCACAAGCACTCTTTTCTGCCCTGGGGCTGTTAGGTGAGTTCCCACCCCACAATAGCTGTAAGATCTAGTGTGTTGGCCCAGGGTTGGGGCTCAACTGACCAGGGCTATGTTGGGACTGCATACCAGACTCCCACCCATTCCTATCCTCTCCACTGATTTTCCAAATCCTCACTGTTGTCCATAAGCTGAGAGGTCCAGAAGCCTCCAGCACTGTTGCTGATTCAGAGGTCCCACCTTGGTGATGGTGGGGTCTGGGCAGGACCTGGGACCAGACCAGGCTTGAATTGGGATTGTGAGCTTAGCTCCCACTCTGGTTCCACAGACCTTTTCTGCTAACCTTCCACGTTCTCTTTGGTGTCTCTGGGCTGAGAGGTATAGAAGTTACCAGTACTGCTGCTGATTGAGAGGTGAGCCCAGACTGGGACTAAGGCTGGAGCTAGGGCTGGATGCAGGGCTGTGCTGGTACTCCCTGCACTGATTCACACTGCACTGGGACTGCATGCTGGACTCCCACCCTGGTGTCACAGATCTTTTCTGCTGAGCTTCTAAGTTACCTTCTGCTGGAAAATGTTCTATTTTGTATTTTTAGGGGTTCTGATGCTCTAAAAGTTGTTTAGCATCATTATTTGAAGGAATTTGGAGCAGGAGAGGTTGGGCAAGTTCTTGCCTTTACTCCACCATTTTGGCTGTCTCCCAATTACATAATTTTAAAAATACACTTGATACATCTTTAAAAGAAACTGCTTCACAATCATGTGGAAAGTGGTTTAGCCTAGACAACTATTAATGCATGATTTAGTTTGTTTGTTTGTTTTTTTTAGTTCTAGCTTGGTCAAATTCCAGCTTTCTCCCTCACCACCTGTGTGACCTTGAGCAGGCCAATTAACTTCTCTGGGCTGGAATCTCCTCATCTGTAAAATGACAGAATTGGACCAGAAGGGATACTGAAGTCCCTTCTACTTCTAAATCTATGACCCTACAAGCACTAAGCAGTTCTATTTGACCCTGAATAATTCACATCACAGTTTTTCCCTCAGGTCTTTCTTCTCTAAATGGGGAGTTAAACAAATAGGTATATATACCCCTTTCCAATTCACAGAATCAACAAAAAATAAACAATCCCAGAGTTGTGGAGTTAGGATAGACTTCAGTGATCACTGAGTCCAACCCGTAGCAGAAAAAGAATACAACTCATCTGACAAGTGATCATTTAGCCTGTACTAGAAGAAGACCTCCAATTAGGGGGCATCGCCTAGCTCCACAGGCAGCCTATCCCACATTACTTCTGACATTTTCACTTTAAAGATCAATGATTTCATTGCTCCTAAGTACCTGTTCTAACTGTAGAGATCACAGTTTCTCCATCCATCAAGAAAGAGTCTTGAAATTAAAGTCAGGAGAGATTAGGGTTCAAATTCCCCTTAAGGTACTTATAAAACTAAGTTAAGAGGCATGTCCCATAACTTTTCTAAACCTCAGTTTCCATGGCTGTACAATTAGGATGATAATATAAGCAGTGCTTATTTCACACAGGATATATATATATATATATATATATATATATATATATATATATGTGTGTGTGTGTGTGTGTGTGTGTGTGTGTGTGTGTATACACATATATATGTGTATATATACATATATATATATCCTCAATATATTTTCTATGTTTGTATTAGGAGAGGTAGATGGTGCAGTAACAAGTCTGAAATCAGAAAGACAATCACTTCTTATTATCAGTTATTTTTTAGTTGTTTCTGTTGGAAATTCAGTTGTGAGCCCATTGGAATTTTCTTGGCAAAAACAACAGTTAGGCGGCACAGTGGATAGAGTGCAGGGTTTGGAGTCAGGATAGAGCTAAATTCAAATCTGGTCTCAGATACTTAATAGCTGTATGACTGTGAACAGGTCACTTAACCCTATTTGCCTTAGTTTCCTCATCTATCAAATGAACAGGAGAAAAAAAAATGACAAACCACTTCAGTATCTCTATCAAGAATATCCTAGATGGGAATCACAAAGAGTTGGACATGACTGAAACAACTGAGTAACAAGAACAACATATAGTTGAGATAACAATATATAGATATAGTGATCTGAAAACTTTGAAGCATAAAATAAATGCTGGCTATGATAAAGTAGCAGAGGAGTAGATTATAGATAAATTTGGATCCGTTATTTTATTGGATTTAGAGAACTCTTGGTAAAGAAACTCTCTCTACTAATATAGATCTACAACCCTGTCCCAGAACTGTCCTGTCTTAGATTGCCTGGAACAGATAGGTTAAGAGAGCCATTATGTATCAGAAGCAGAACTGCTCACTACTTTTTTTGGACTTTATTCACTATACTCTGCCAATTATCATGAAGATGAAAAGGAGGAGGAAAAAAGGAAGAAGAGGAAGAAGAAAAGAAGAAGAAAGGAGAAGAGGAAGAGGAAGAAGAGAAAGACAACTTAGTTAACCAAAAGATAAAATATCCATCCCTTAATGACCACTGAGGATGAACCCCAGTGACCTTAGCTGGATTGGTCTGTGGATAACAGAAATACAGGATGCCACCTGGTCTCTATTTTCCAACTGGGTAGAATTTAGTGAAATTTGTGTTCTTCTGGCATAGGTTTCAAAAGTCAGGATCATTTAGTCTCCACAATGATTTCAGGACCTCAGAAAATCTCCTAAAATCCTGTGAGGAGAAGGCAGCATGGAAAGCTGATAAGCATTCAAAAGGGACATCATGATATGAGTTTGCCTGAAAAGAAAAAAGAAAAAAAAACTCTGGGGCTGAGCTGGGCAGATGGATTTTAAATGCCTGAGCTGCCTTTTAGTCCCAGTCCATCTTGACTCCCTGGCTATTTCAAAGATGATTAAAGCCCTTCAAAACTCAATGACAAGGTAAGGAGATTGTAAGGGACAAAAAGAGAAGATGGACACATAGGAAAGCGTCTGACTCATGCTCTCTCCCAGTCATAACAAGGTAGTGAATAGAGCTCAGGGGTCATGCCAGTTATTAAGTAGTTATTCCAAAATCCCAAAGAACAACTCACTATGGCAGGTGCTTTGTTGAAAATGCCCTCACCTCCTATTGCCCAGGCTATGGATTGAGCAACTCACTTTCTTAAATAATTATCTCTTGGGCCCAAAAGAGGGAAGCCTCTCATTCCCCTTGAATTGAAAAAGTGATTCAGGAAGATTAGATTTCTTCATTTGACATGACATATAAGCTTCTGTTTCCTTCTTCAATACAAAATGTCTGTTCTCCATTTGTGTCTTTTATTCCTAAGCTATACCTATTCTGGCCCCTCTTTGCCTCAGCTTCAGCAAACCAAAGAGAATCAACTTCCCAATAGATGTGAGCTCCCCTCACTCATATAATCTTTTGACCTTTCCCCTTAGAAAACATATTTCTGATATGTCATGGAATTTAAATTAAGAGGAAATAGGAATGGAGCAAAGAAACCTTTTCTCTGTCTTGCGGTTTTTCCATGGGATCTGTCAGCTTTGCCAAGCCTGAGCTGCTCCAGGAAGTAAACAGGCATTTGGGAAGATGTTTGGTCTGGGGACTTCAGATGAATCTAGGATGTGACATTATCAGTGTCCTCAGTCGAGAGAAACAGCTGAAAATAAAGATCTCTACCATTTAGGAGGAGATTCATGAAGAAACAGTGTAGATACTGCAAGTGGTTGATCTAAACCTGGACAGCAGCCATGAGATGGATGCTCTAATGGAAACTGGGAGCCAATCTTAAAAGACTCATAGCATCAATCAGGTCAAAGGAACCCCAGAGGTCAGCTTTTGCCTGAGTAGAAATCCTTTCTATAACATCTATGAGTATTATTCAATCTAATTAATGCTTGAAGACCACCAGTAATAAAAAAACTCATTACCTTCTAAGGCAGCCCATTCAGCATGAGAGCATGGAGAGAATTCTAGCTTTGAAGGCAGAGGGACTGCATTAAAATTGCTTCTTTGATGCTTACAATCTATGGAGGACCTGATAGGAGCCTCAGGCTTCTGGGCCTCAGTGTCCTTATCTGTAAAATGAGATCCTTTCCCTTTCTTGGTCTGTAATTCACATTTGGATGGCTCCAGTTATTAGTTATTTAGATTTAAGTTTGTTTCCCCCCCTTTATATGCAGTCAAAAATCTCTCCCTCTATCCCTTTATCCTTCCTTCTCTCTGTGTGTCTCTGTTTCTTTGTGTCTCTGTCTGTCTCTCTGTGTCTCTGTCACTGTGTCTGTCTCTGTATCTTCTCTCTCTCTCTCTGTCTCTCTCTCTCTCTCTCTGTCTCTCTCTCTCTCTCTTTCTCTTTCAGAACCAAGCAGAACAAATCTAAATCTCCTATAAAAATAATTGAAGGTATTCATTAGGCATCTTATAATTTCACTGTACTCCAGATTAGGTAGCCCCATTTCCTTCAACTCATACCCATGTCAGTCTGGCTGTGAATCCTCTTGCAATTCTTGAATGCCCTTTTCTGATTCTCTTCTAGCCATTCATTGTCCTAAAAATATGATTCTCAAATTGAGTCTGCTCTCCATATGTGGTCTGATCAAGGAAAATGGGATTCATTTTCTTCATCATTATTGTGTTAAAGAGCCCTGAGTAGATAACAATTCATCTCTGTGCACACATCTCTATTCTCTACTATTTGTTACTTTGATGGATGTGTTAATCCATTGATTTGGGTATTCCCTCCAGTGACGTTGCTGGGGCCTTGATTGCTTCACAGTGAATGTAAATAGTAATTGTTTCTGTTTTGTCCAGAAACCCTAAGGATCTTCTCCTCCCAGATTGATTTTTCTTGACTAGGTAAAAAGGCCATTTTTTGCCTCATTTCTTTCTTACCTAGCCTTAATCACAGAATGAGCAGTTGCCTCAGTCAGACTGAGAGCTGTTAAAGACTTTAGTTTAAAAATACCAAGGTATCCCACTGTATCCAGGGCCTTTTCCAGTTATCCTGATCTATCTGGCCACTGCATTCAGATGACTCTGGAAGGGAAAATGAGGCAGGTGACCTTGCACAGTCCCTCCTCACTTAAATTCAATTCACTTGCATGTCATGACATCACCTCCCTGATGTCATGCCATTTTCAAGAACGAATGACAATCAACAATAGATCATAACCCATCTGTTCTTGTTCATCCTTTGAGACTCTTATCTATATACTTCCATCAAACTATTATAAGGATTAATTAAATAAGTTGGGTGTCAAAAGGATCTTCTCTCTGTATAATAGGAGGAATTATATTTATGTGGACACCCAACATAATACCATATTTGAGCTAAAACAGAGAAAGTATTATATAGGTAGATCATTTGTGATTATGTTTAAAATCAAGGAAAAATCCTAGGACAATTAAGATAAGGAATTCATCATTTTTGTATGTGTCTTTAAACTTTTAAAAAGCTTCCTACTCCCCCATACACACATTGTGAATTATGTACCATATGGAGAGTAATTACAATTAAATTCACAAGAGAAAGAAAATTTAACATACAACAATGGAAAACACTTATGAATTCATTCCCAATTAAGATAATGATGTAAAAGTTTACAGAGGAACACAATACTCCCATATATACTGGAGCAAAGATACAAAAAGGAAACAAATTAAACAAAAGGAACCAATTAAATAAATGCAACAATACAAAAAGGCAAAGGGAGACATCAATAAACTCTTTCATCCAACTCAAACTAAAAAAAAAAAAAAGAGTGATTGGAACTGTGAGTATTGGAAGAAGAGTTCTACAAGGAAAAGCAACACAATTGAGGCAAAAAAGGCCTGACTCCTACAGTAGGGACCCTGATTTAGGCCATCCTAAGATCACTACAAACCCATAATATTCAGATCATGAATATCCCAGCAGAACTGGAAAACATCTGGAAGTTACCTTACTGGAAATGCTCCCAGGAACCTTGGAAGGTCAAGGAGAAATGGAACAAGAAATAATAATAATAAAAAATTATAAGTAAAATAAGAGGTCTAGAAAAAAATGTAAGGAGAATAGATAGTACAGAATTAAAATTAGTGAACCTTACCCAAGTAGTAGACTCCCTGAAAATTAGAGTAGCATAAATAGAACTAAATGACTCTAGGAAATAACAAGATATACAATCAAATCAAAAAGTGGAAAATATAAGAGAAAATATAAGAAATTTACTATTTAAAAATAATCCAAAGAAAGATAAAATAAGAGTCAATGGACTCCATGAAAACATAACTGTAGAAAAAGCTGACTACTATATTTCAAGAAATAATTCTTTAAAAACTTCCAGAGGAAGTGGTTAAATAAAATGAATCTGAAAAAAAAGAAATGAAAATAGCAACAATTCGCTGATCATTACCAAAAAGAAAACTATAACTGGAAATTGCTAGAAATGTTAAACTCAAAATTCCATGTCAGTGAAAGAAAAAAAAAAAGAGTGTAAACAGACAGAAAGAAAAAGCTCAAGTACAACAGAATCACAGCTAGGCACATAAGAGATGGCAGTGACTACCATATAAAAGAGAAAAAAAAAACCTACAATATGATACTCCAAGTGTTTAAAGGCAAAATATAAAAGCTTAGAACAAAGAATAAATTACTCTGTAATGCTCAGTATGATTCTAAGGCAGTGAATCAGGAAGAAGATGGATCTCTAATAGAATAGACAACTTTCAAGCATTACTGATGAAAAGATTGGAGTTGAACAGAATATTTGCTTTTTGCTGAGTCAATTGAGGTTAAATGACTAGCCCAGGGTCACACAGCTAGGGAATGTCAAGTGTCTGAGATCAAATTTGAACTCAGGTCTTCCTGACTTCAGGGCTGGTGCTGTATCCACTGCGCCACCTAGCTGCCCGTGAACAGAATATCTGAAGCCAAACACTTGAGTGAAGAGAATAATAATAATAAAAAAAAATGAGAATCAAAGACCATGAAATACATAATCTTAACTACACACAATTGAAAATGTTCTGCACAAAAAATCAACAAGTTTAAAATTAGAAAGAAAATTGATAAATGGGGAAATTTATTTATAGAATATTTCTATGATAAAGATCTAATATCCATGATACATAGGGGATTGATATAAACATATAAGAATGAAACATTCTCCAATAGAAATTGTCAAAGTATATATGAACAGGCAGTTTTCAAAAGAAGAAAAGCATGTTATCAACAACCATATAAAAATGCTTCAAATCATAAATCAGATTAAAATAATATTTAGGTTCTGTGTCATACCACACTGGCAAAGATGACAAAAAAATAAAAATGACAGTGGTTAGAGGGATTATAGGAGGCCAGCCATACTAAAGGCACTCTTGGTGAAACTGTAGAAAAAGTCTAGAAAGTAATTTGAAAATCCAAAAAGTTAGTAAGCTGTGTACACTTTTTGAACTAACAATATTAGTACCAATCCTACACCTAGGGAGATCAAGGAAAAGGGGGAAAGGTCCATAACTTCAAAGATTTTTATAATAGATTTTTTTTTTGTTGTAGCAAAGACTTGGACACAAGTTAAGTACCAATTAAGGGGGAAATTATTGGAAAATTATGGCATAAGAACATAATATAATATAAATAGCACCAGAAGAAATAAAAAGGGTATATGTATATGTATGTATGTAATATACATATATATCATATATATACAAACATACATGTATGTATATATAGTACATGTGTATCTATATATAATGTGTATTATACATGTGTGGATATATATGTGTATGTACATATATATATATGTATAAAGAGATCGATAGATATTATAAGCTCATTTAGGGTAATATGAGGGGAATGAGGAGAATAATTTTTATGCTTCCTACAGCATTGTAAAGAAAAGCACATGTGAAGGCTTTTAAAACTATGATCAACACAAAGACCATTTACAACTATAGAAGACTTATGATGAGTCATGTTTTACATCATCTGCCAGAGAGGTGAGGAACCAAATAAGTAGTATGAATCATATATATGCTCAAATGTAGTCACTATGTGGATCTGCTTTATGTAAACACACTTGTTTGTTACCAAAAAAAACGACTTTTATCTTTCTAGTTTGTTTATCTGGTTTTTGAGGGAGGACATCAGAGAAACAACGGAAGAGAGAAGTAAAAGTTTTGCTAACAGAGACAATGAATCATTAAAAAAAAAAAGAAGAGAGAATTGAGTTCAGAAAAGGAGACATACTAGATGAATTGTTAAATTTTAATTTAAAAAATAAACTTTACATAAATGGGGAAAATAATCAACAGATAACATGTTCATAATTTCATAAACATTTCCTTTTATATGTGCACAATGGAATTTTATGGCTATTGATATTTACTAAATTCATTATAAAAGCAATCCCTATCAATTATCACATAAGATCATTAATATTTAGAATAACCCCTCAGGGCTGCTCTGCTACCAGATTCAGGGAGCCCATGCTAGTACATACTAGTAAGCTTGAAAGGTGTTGTCTTAAGCTTAGGATCCCATGCTGTTTCAGTAACTCTGTGATGACTTCCCAAATATATCCTCTGACACATCTTAAAAAGAAGCAGAAAGCTTTGGTTCTGTCTGGCCATGTGAAGAAAAAAGAGAAAGAATCAACAAGTTGCTAGTATTGGCAGTTTTTTCAGCCCTGAAAGAAAGGAAGCCAAACCTAGGTGGCCCAGTCCTATCTTCTCAAAAGTTCTCGAGCCATAGATCCCAGCCCAGAAATTCTATATTCTAAATCTGAGGAAACCATGTCAAATTTACAGCACAACCTTTGAGATATACTCTTCAAGAAAGGGGGAAAAATTAGAATGTGTATACAAGGAAGAACTTCAATAAAAGTCTGGAACAGTAGTAGGTAAATAAGCAAAGAATACCCTCTTTCCCCCTCCCCCCAAAAAAAAGAAAACAAAAAGAATGAATAAACATTAAAAAAATTACAAAGTTCTTAGCAAAAATTAACATATGAAAGAAAGTGAACCAATAGCATCTGATACATGATAGAATAATGTAACCTCCTCAGAGAACAAAAATAAAAATAAAAACCCCATAATGTTTTTCAAAGAGAAGTAAATTTATTTTTAGATTTTTATTAGGGATAAATATAGGTTGGAAATTAGAACTCTAACTGCTGAACTTTAAAAAATATAGCCATCTAGAAAAAATTATTTAATGATAGAATCTCTCTAAACAAGACAGTATAAATGAACAGATTCAGAACAACAACAACAAAAACTGAAGTGAAAGAAAATTTGGCAAAGGGAAGTAAAACACCATGCTTAAACACACACATCCTGGTATGTATGCACCTCCCTGCTACTCACACACACACACACACACACACACACACACACACACACACACACACA